>JAJSOF020000019.1:126129642-126149051 GCA_025594305.2 Periplaneta americana | reverse complement strand
GTCAATCAGTCTTCATATTAGCCAAGTCAATCGGTCTTCATATTAGCAAAGTCAATGAGTCTTCATATTAGCCAAGTCAATCGGTCTTCATATTAGCCAAGTCTTCAATTAGCGGTCTTCATATTAAGTCAATCGGTCTTCATATTAGCCAAGCAATCGGTCTTAGTCAAGTCAATCAGTCTTCATATTAGCCAAGTCAATTGGTCTTCATATTAGCCAAGTCAATCGGTCTTAATATTAGCCAAGTCAATCGGTCTTCATATTAGTCAAGTCATTCAGTCTTCATATTAGCCAAGTCAATCGGTCTTCATATTAGTCAAGTCAATCAGTCTTCATATTAGTCAAGTCAATCGGTCTTCATATTAGCCAAGTCAATCAGTCTTCATATTAGCCAAGTCAATCGGTCTTCATATTAGCCAAGTCAATCGGTCTTCATATTAGCCAAGTCAATCGGTCTTCATATTAGTCAAGTCAATCAGTCTTCATATTAGCCAAGTCAATCGGTCTTCATATTAGCCAAGTCAATCGGTCTTCATATTAGCCAAGTCAATCAGTCTTCATATTAGCCAAGTCAATCAGTCTTCGTATTAGCCAAGTCAATCAGTCTTCATATTAGCCAAGTCAATCAGTCTTCGTATTAATCAAGTCAATCGGTCTTCATATTAGTCAAGTCAATCAGTCTTCATATTAGTGAAGTCAGTCAGTCTTCATATTAGTCGATCAAGTCAATCAGTGTTATATCAGTCAGTCTTCATATCTGTCTGCCAATCAATCAATCGGTCAATCAATCGATCAATCAGTATTCATATTTGGTCCACCGCTGTGAAGTAACGATTAGCATGACTGACCGTGAAACGAGTGGGCCCGGGTTCAAATCCTGGTTAGGACAAGTTACTTGGTTGAGGTTTTTTTCCCGGGTTTTCTCTCAACTCATTAAAAGCAAATGCTGGTTAACTTTCGGTGCTGGACCCTGGACTCATTTCGTTGGCATTATCACCTTCATTTACTTGAGACGCTAGATAGCCATAGCATTTGATAAAGCGTCGTAAAATAAACGAATTAAAAATGTTTCATTTCTGTCTGCTAGTCAGTCATATCTGACTGTCAATCAGCCAATCTTCATATGTCAGTCAGTTAGTCTTTTCTACAGATAAATCTCCATGGTTGTCTCCTAGTCTATGCCCGTAGCAAGTAGCTACTATGTAAACCATTCAATTTTTAGTATTATTTACTATTTTATTATCTGGCTGAACCCGGAGCATCCCTGAACACTTACGTCCAACTAGGCTTTTCGTGCACGTTATGGGATGAGTTGTGTGCCGGTTGTGATGCCCGCCGCAACAAACACTTCTCCAGCGAGCTAATTCTGAATACCCCACCTCTGATGGTGGTCTGCCGTGCCTCACAGATCCACCAGAGGTAAGTTCCCGTCACATCTACGAGTACTTAGTCTACAATCCACCACCACTGACATCTACCAAACATACGTACGAAGAACACCTTCCACGACGAACGGCCATTTCGACACCTCACAAACACAGGAGGTACCCTCTTTTTTAATTGAGATAGTGAGAGGGGAATCATGAAGAGTGTTAGTGTAATGAAGAGGGAAAAAAATCCCGACAACCTTGACCTTGTCCATGACAAATACAATTCAGCCAGTGCCGAGATTTGAACCAGAGTCCGCGGTCGTCGTAAGCCAGCGCATTGCTAACGGAGCCCCCAAGGAGGCTAATTGTTTAACTATAGATCTGACCTGTGAATTTCTATTATTGCTGGAAACGGAACAAGTCAGCAAGTTCAATCCTTCAAAGGAGAGAGAGAAAGACAGAAAAAAAAGAGCGACAACTTTTTCTTCTCTTCAGTTTTATAAACTTGAACTGCACTTGGGCAAGTAAGACGTCCTCCCACACCAATAGGCATTAGTTTACATTCTCGCGTCACACATTAAAGCTGATATACAGTGCGAGAGACATAGTTTCTTCTACTTGTAAGTAAACTATTCATTGTGGTTCAAGGCAGGGAGTGTAATACATTCTAGCAGTGTTGTTACATTCTGAGATCTTCATGGCGACTGAAACCACCGTCACACAGGTCTTATTCAAGTAGGCTACTTCACCATCCACATTTTAATATTTCTCTTCTATTGTCTTAATATAATTATGGACTTTATTTTTTTATAATATAAATATGCGCGAAATTTTCCACAATTACTTTCTGAGTTAAATTTACCCTTCTCTATAATTATCTAAAATACAAATCCATCTTGAGTCTTGCGTACTCTACTTTTAACACTTAATTACAGAAGAGTGATAAATGGGCAACTTACTAGTGTTATATATTTAAGCACGTGGAGCTTACAGCTGTTTTCGGTATGTACCATCGTCAGATCCTACCGAAACAGCTGTAAGCCCACATGCTTAAATATACAGTAAAACACCAGTAAGTTGCCCATTTATCAATCTTCTAAAATATAAAGCCTAAGGGGTGAAATTTCTAATTTCTTTGTTATTTGTTTTATATTTTTAATTTTTGGTACGTCACATTTAAGTAAGTGAAACCTTAAATCCACTGTCAAAACAAAAGTGTTTAAAAAAAATTAAAGAGGGTCCTGAATTAAAATAATAATAATAATAATAATAATAATAATAATAATAATAATAATAATACTTACTGACTTTTAAGGAGCCCGGAGGTTCATTGCCGCCCTCACATAAGCCCGCCAATGGTCCCTATCCTGAGCAAGATTAATCCATTCTCTATCATCATATCCCACCTCCCTCAAATCCATTCTAATATTACCTTCCCATCTACGTCTCGGCCTCCCTAAAGGTCTTTTTCCCTCCGGTCTCCCAACTAACACTCTATATGCATTTCTGGATTCGCCCATACGTGCTACATGCCCTGCCCATCTCAAACGTCTGGATTTAATGTTCCTAATTATGTCAGGTGAAGAATACAAAGCGTGCAGTTCTGTGTTGTGTAACTTTCTCCATTCTTCTGTAACTTCATCCCTCATAGCCCCAAATATTTTCCTAAGCACCTTATTCTCAAACACCCTTAACCTATGTTCCTCTCTCAGAGTGAGAGTCCAAGTTTCACAACCATACAGAACAATTGTTTTATAAATTCTAACTTTCAGAGTTTTTGACAGCTGACTGGATGATAAAAGCTTTTCAACCGAATAATAACAGGCATTTCCCATATTTATTCTGTGTTTAATTTCCTCCCGAGTATCATTTATATTTGTTACTGTTGCTCCAAGATATTTGAACTTCTCCACCTCTTCAAAAGATAAATTTCCAATTTTTATATTTCCATTTCGTACAATATTCTCGTCACGAGACATAATCATATACATTGTCTTTTCGGGATTTACTTCCAAAGCTATCTCTTTACTTGCTTCCAATAAAATTCCCGTGTTTTCCCTAATCGTTTGTGGATTTTCTCCTAACATATTCACGTCATCCGCATAGACAAGCAGCAGATGTAACCCGTTCAATTCCAAACCCTCTCTGTTATCCTGGACTTTCCTAATGGCATACTCTAGAGCAAAGTTAAAAAGTAAAGGTGATAGTGCATAATAATAATAATAATAATAATAATAATAATAATAATAATAATAATAATAATTATAATAAAACCTCGCATAAGTATGTATTTACTAAAAATCATATAACTCAAGTCAGGTTTTAAGATATTCATCAAATTCTTCCAGCATTTTACTCACTAAAACCATTGTACAAATTGTTTAGATTGGATTTTTAATATTTCACCTCGGTACAATAATACAAGCTTATGGACATGATTAATAATTATTATTTTATGGTCAGTGATTTGCATATTAGGTATTATTTTTATATACACATAGGCTAAAATATCAAAATTCTAATCTATACAAAAGTTGACTTATAGTCCGCTAAAGATGTAGTCTATTAAAAAATTTCATCAGCTTCCTTACAGTGGTTCCCGAGGTATATCCATTTTTGGAAGTACTGTGTCAGAAAATCAAACTTGCAGGAAATGAACAAAGAGCAGCGTGCCATTTAAAAATGTTTTTATTTTTGCCAAATTTCACCATTCTCTCCCCTTATGCAAAGAAACTCGCGTAATAACGCGAAATATGTCAATAACCACGAAATAAACCCCTCTTACCGCGAAAACTACGAAATATGCACCCACATTTTATTCAATATCGTTAAAAAACACGTTTGTGACTTTTCTTTCAATTAATTTGTCAATCGCTTGGTAAAGCCAACAATACTGTATTTTCTCTAGGGCTATTGTGTACACTCATTTCTACTATATTTATGGCTATCGAAACAGATCGATTTCTGTAGTGCAGTAAAGATTGTTAGACACAGCATTCTTCAATATTTTCTGCATTATGTTTTGTACCGGAGGCTATAATTTATGCTAAGAGGCTTTTGGGGGACTAGTGTCTAGTAGGCTAGAGGACGAGAGTGAATTTGGTGTCATTTTTTGCAGGCAGTATGGCTTTTCCTACATCTGTTGGCTTACACGAAAATACTTTGGTGAAGCCGATGGACTATGTGATTTGTGTAAGAAAAAAGTAACAAAAAGTTGTACATTAAACAAAATATAATATGCCTAATTTTTCAAATTAGTTCACGAAATATCTACAGAATTGACAGATTAGTTCACAAAACACACACCTAAATAGTGTCCAAGTTCAACACCGAAATCACCCATTTTATTTCAACAAAAATACGGTCCCTAAATATAATCCATTGCTTTTAAACAGCCTCTACAGTATTTTTAGTCCGTTATTTAACGACGCCGTATCGACTACCAGATTACTTTGCGGCGATAGAATTGGTGAAAGCGAGATGATGGCTAGGATTCGCCAAGTGATTACTTAACATTCGTCTTACAGTTAGGAAAAACTTCGAAAAAAAAATCCAACCAGGTAGTCGGTTCATGCGGAAATCGAAACCGGGTGCGAGCGCAGTCCCCGACCAGTAAGCAAACGCGCCTACCTACTGAGCTACGCTGGTGTTTTATTTTTATCACGGAGGACCCTCATTAAGTAATTGACGTCAGATGTTAAAATTTTCATTTGACAATCGAGGATAAAATATGTTTCATGTTAAACAATGGTGCGTGCTTGGAGACTGTGTAAGAGCGTGCCTACTTTGTCACGTGACATGCGAGATAAGCGCTTCGCTAGCCGAATGAACACTATCTACAAGGTACTTAATTGTTCCATAATCTTTCATTCAAGCTTTCATTTCGCAACAGTACAATCAATATGGGCAGCTAATTTTGTATATTTGTCCATCACCTTATGGAGATCTAGCAGTGCAGTTTGAGGGGATGGTTAGACGTGAGCTCATTACCCATCTAAGAGTCATGACGTCATGCTTGCGTCAATGATGTACTCTGTTCCGACGAGAGTAGTGCATCAGGCGAAACAGAAAACAGCCGACAGAAATGTAGATAAAATTTTTAAAGCACACTTAAGAAGTTAATTCCGAAATCTTTCGACATAAGCAGTTACTTACAAAGATAGCTGACGTATACCGGGAAAGCGATGCGTTAAATTGAAAGTGACGTCAAAAATATAATTTATGCTGTTGTGATGATGAAAGAGTCAAATTCCGATAATAACTGTCCACCAAACAGCAACCTGTGACGGATCAGGTTGAAATGACAGTGCAAATAGATGTTGCTGATGAGATGCACAATGGGTACAGAGTGAGTCAGAAATGTGGCTATATGTTTAAAGTAAATTCAGTGTGTTACTGCACATTACAGAGGGAAATGGCGCATGGTAGGCTATATAAAACTTCAAACTTCACCCTGATCGTGACAGGCGGTAGGAACTGTATCAATTTGTTTTAAGAGAATGTGTAAACGAGCTTTGGTTTTAGAATTTGCACTTTTTTATGAAGCTGTGTTCCACGTGAATATTAGCGTTAATCGACACAAGTGTCGTCATTGTGCAAACGTTTCTCTATGTAATAAAGTAAAAATGGCGTACAATGCACTTGTAATATTAATTGCTGCGTATGGTTTTTATCTTTCAAAGTGCTTCAACCTTCATGCAAAAAAAAAAATGTTATGTTTTATTTAACGACGCTCGCAACTGCAGTGGTTATATCAGCGTCGCCGGATGTGCCGGAATTTTGTCCCGCAGGAGTTCTTTTACATGCCAGTAAATCTACTGACATGAGCCTGTCGCATTTAAGCACACTTAAATGCCATCGACCTGGCCCGGGATCGAACCCGCAACGTTGGGCATAGAAGGCTAGCGCTATACCAACTTGCCAACCAGGGCGACCCCTTCATGTGTATGATCAACACTGGACAATATGTGAACATTACCCATTAAGAAAATTTCCATGGCTTAATTTTTATAGTGCAACACAGTAATGTAGTGAAACTCAAAAACTGAAATACTTACAACAAGCAGTAACTTACCCACAGTATATTCCAAACAATGCTGAACATCATCACAGCAAATGAGCATTGTTCAAATAACTGTTTTAATCATCTGATTTTAATTAATTGTACATAAGTGTTTTATTTGCATTTTATGTTACTATTTTAATTGTTACTGGGTATACATTACATGTTTGTGCATACATCTTATTCATGGCGATGTTCATTACCAAGGTTAACTTACAGTATCACTCAATCATCTGATGATGGTACAAACCAGTACCGAAAACGTTCATGTAACTAATTAATAAAATTATTTTATATAATAAGATAAGCACAGACGGTCCATTAGTACTTTATTACATTGTAATCAGCTTATCGGAATTCATAACAAGATGAAATTGTTTCTCTATGTGTCCTAGCGTCATATAGGGAGGAGTCTACATTTACAAATCCTTTGTCACAAGTTGCAACTGGCCAGACACGATAAGGAGTGTGGGTGTTACAACGTGGTGAAGATTGTCCGAACGTTAATGTATAAAGGTCTAACAAGGAAGCAAGTCCCATTTTAAATTGCACCGTCCATTTTCGTAAACAATTATAATTTATTAGTCCATAAAGGAGACAAAACACTAAACCCGTGCCACTATAAAATGTCACTCTTGCACGCTAATGCAATACTGTCAATGTCACGATTTTGAAAGTTATCTTCCGACGCTGTCCATTATCTGTGTAAGTAAGTGCATTCCGATGGCATGATAAATACAAAGGGAGTGTCTACATTTTGCGTTGCCTTTAACGTGTATGTACAGCTGTCAAAAAAAAAAAAGTTGCCGCACTCGTGAACAGCGAATATTTTCAAAGTCCACTTCGGGTCGCGGCGATGTTACACGATGCATGTGCTTGTACAAACAGTTCCGGAACTATGACAGTGTTCCATATCTGCTCCTCGCAGACCAGCGGTAGAGTGCTTGTTTAATGATTCAAAGGTTCTGGGTTCGGGCCTTCTTCAAGTTTTCATTTTATTTTTTAATCGTTCTTTAGCGATGTAAATGATATTCAAATTATCATTTATATCCAGTTATCGTTCTTGATGGATATCACGTTATTTATATTTTGTTATCGTTCTTTAGAGATATGAATAAAATTCAAGTCATCATTTGTATTCTGTTATCGTTTTATAACGATATGAATAATAATTATTACTATTGTAGCTACAGTATCTCCAATGGGGTTAGCCCTATTTTACATATGTAAGTTAGGGCTATAGTTTTATACACAAAAAGATAAGCATAAAGAGAAATGGAAAAGAAAATTAAATTAGCTTACGCGATGTAAACAAAACATAAACAATCCGTAAATTAGGCATTGCGATTGCAAAACAAATATCAGTTATCAATTTGAAACATACAAAAACATTAACAACACACATACGTAACACTTCTATAAGACAAATATGCAGCTTTCCGTACCATACATCATAAATTAATACACAACAGTCACACAAACACAATCAAACTATAATTACGACATTGCGACGACATCAAGCATCCCATAACTGACTCACATACATAACAAATCAAGCATCCGTTGCAACACATACACTTCAACATAGTAACCACACTTTTAAAAGTTACAAATCTGGCTTCAAGAAGAATAAATAGGACACTGTTACTAATTACTATTCTTCTACAATTTCTTAAATACATCTGTAATAAATCTGTGAAATTCCCATAAGAATAATATTCACGTTTTTATATTGTTATCGTTCTTTAGCGATATAAATAATATTCAAGTTATCATTTATATTGTTTTCCTTCATTAGCATTATAAAATAATATTCAAGTTATTTATATTGTTATTGTTCTTTCGCAATATAAATAATCTGTATTTTATGTAAGTAATTATTATAACACAAATAAACATCTTTCTTTGTAAAATAGGTTATTTTATTTAGATAATTAAATACGTATTATATAATATCTTATATTAATTAAACAAACCGATATTTATCATTTATATTGTGTTATCGTTCTTTAGTGATACTGTATAAATAATATTCAAGTTATTTATATTGTAATCGTTCTTTAGCGATATAAATAACATACATTTAATATTAGGTTTGGAAAAATCCAGTTGCATAATACTGCTATTAGTTTTTCTTTTTGTATTATTACATTATACTATCTTGAACCACAATAAAATGAAAAGGAGTAACGAGGAATTGAACCTGAGACGTTGACATCTAAATTCCGACGTTCGTCCGCTGAGCTACGAGGGCAAAAGTGTGGAAACATTTTCGGAAAAATTGGCCCAATCACACTCTAAGATTTTCTGATGATTCGTAGAAGCTAGTCCAGGATGCGGGGGGCAAAGGCTAATTGAGATTTCTCGATCTCTGATAGGGTCAAACATCCTGATAGAATTAATATTTAACCCTTGCCGTGACTTTCGGTGAAGTCCGGAGGGCCCAATTAGTCAAATCCACTCTCCTCATCTCCACGCTTGGGCCCCTGGAATTTAATAAGATGCGAAAGAGATAGTGGTGTGCGGAAAGAAACGGGATGTTACCGCATTTAGGCCTATCCTTCCCAAGAAAAACTGCAAACATGAACAAAGGAAGCTTTTAATAGAAGAAGAAGGATCTTCTGCGGACCTTTTGAAAAAGAACTAAGAAAGAGACTAGTGAAGTGCTTTGTGTGGAGTGTGGCATTGTATGGGGAAGGAACATGGACATTACGACGAAATGAAGAGAAACGAATTGAAGCATTTGAAATATGCATGTGGAGAAGAACGGTGCGTGTGAAGTGGACAGATAGAATAAGAAATAAAATTGTGTTTGAAAAAGTGAGTGAAGAAAGAATGATGCTGAAACTGATTAGAAAGATAAAAAGTAATTGGTTGTGTCTTTGGTTGAAAAGAATAATAGACGACATTAGGATATGTGGATCATATGGGGAGACTAAGAGGAAGGCAGAAAATAGGAAAGATTGGAGATTGCTGGGTTTGCAATGAAAGACCTGCCCATGGACAGAACACTTACGTATGTATGTTCAGAATGCCTGGAATATCGTGTCTAAAAATAGTCGCTATTTGCAAAGACTAGTCAATTCCATGCCCACTCGACTGCAAGATGATCGAGATAAGAGGAAGATAGACTAAATATTGAATTGTGGCTTTTTGTTTTGTTTTTGAACGCTTAATTGTTTGAATGTTTTAAGGCCGACACCAGTAAATTTGTTTTGTTTATGCCACGAATGATATTTTTATTGAGAATAAAATCTTTTTTCTTTCCATTTGCAGCCACAATATCATAATGATAAAGTCATGGCATAATATATTAATGAACCTGATGTTAATTACTAAAATAATCGTAAAAGAGAAAGGAGCCATTATGTATAGCTTGTCTCTCTCAAAAACAGAACAAAAAAAGAACATAAAAAGCACGTGGTTGTAGTCGAATGCAGGACCTCATGAATAAGAGGCCTGACCGCTACCATTATGCTATCGATAACACACAGAATACTTCAATTATAACTGTAGATATCAGGCAACGTGGTCCAACAACATGTAACATCGCCTGTCTCCGAATTGTAGCGAAGATACCCGAAGGGAACTTTGTTTCAGGAGAGCGGCCACTTTTTCTTTTGACAGCTGTACACTGTACATAGATTGACGTTTCCATGGCAACTAAACAGTTTCAAAACACTTTTCGTACCACCACCAACGTAAATGCTGAAACATGTATCAATTTATCACATTCCTTTGGCTCTTTCACCTGTCACATTTATCACTAAAGAGTAATATCAAGTTTAAATTAGCAAAATATCCCTGAAGCTTTGAACTTGATTTTAAATTTATTTCCCTACGATTGAGAATAAATAACCTAGGCTCAAAATTGTATGTGGACAGCTAAAAAGCATACAAGGCTTTATTTCAACCAAAGGAAACCATATTCTGTCTGCGCACCTTCTGTTGTCTCAAGCGGCATATTTTGCGCCATGTTCACCCCAAGAACATATATTTCACTAATAGCTTTATGGTAGATATTATATTACATATATTCATTCCTTATAATTGCAATACGTAATTAAAGTGATCCTGGAGATTTTCTCGATGAAATTTATATTACATTAACCACTTAAGCAGAGGAAATGTTCTGTCATAAGGTATAGCTGCCTACATATTATTTATTATAGATAAAAATCAGTGTCAAGTAGATGACACATCCCAATTAGATGTAGGATCGTATGTTTTGCGCATTTCGTATTTTTTGTTCTTTATCATATTACCAATACTATCCGTGTCTGTCGTTTATTTTCTTGATGTAAACTTATAACAAAACATAATAAATAAGACTGAGAATTATATGCACTGAAAACCCTAAAATATGCATGCAAATATGCACTTAAAAATTCCGAATTATGCACTTATATATGCATTAGGAGCAGAAACATTACGACGAAGTGAAGAGAAGCGACTAGAAGCATTTGAAATGTGGATATGGAGAAGAATGGAGCGTGTGAAATGGATATACAGAAGGAAATTCAATTGATATAACTCCAGTCCTCCTTAGAGGCGAAAGACTTGTTTTAAAAGGAAAAAAGAGATTCATAACCATTGAGAAATAGAAGATACAAAAAGGTTTCAAATACTACGAAGTGCTTCTCGCAGATGTGTAGCTATGTTCGGGACGACATACCTATACGAAAGAAAAGAAAGAAAAAAAAAACTTTTTTACTTATGAAATACTTCCATAACAAAGTGAAATCACAATTAATTTATTGATTCATATCTAAGCGGCTTATCCTTGGACATCACTGAAATTTTGAATAACACTGAAGCTGAAGGATCTCATTACTAAGGAGCGGATTCCTATGTAATTGAATATTATTTTTGCGTGTGATAGAACACAATTAAGAAAGTTAAAAATTCCGAACATAAAGTTTCAAGTTTAAAACCCGAATTTTATTTCACATAAAAACACATATTTCCACAAAAAATTATGTAAATGCATATTTTCAGGAAATCTATTATAAACACATAAATCTTGGAATTTTTTACTTAAATAATTTTTTACAAGAACTTTTAAATATTTTAAAACTATATCAATTATATCACTCAGAAGTACGTTACTTTTTTTAAGAATTCTTGATTGCTTCGTGTTTCTAAGCGCTGTGTGGTGTATCCGTGATCCATTTTTGTAATAGTATCGCCTCAAGTTCTGAGAACTGCTAGGCAGCATATCAGTGTTATTATTAGAGAATAAATTAACATAGACAAGGAGGAGAGATCTTGCAACACGTAATTAGGATAGTTTATTGTTGCTGAAGATGATTTCATTCCACGCTTTGTGAAACACAACAGATAAGAGCTCGGGTATGAACATTATTTAATTTAAACAAATCTCTCGCTCATGTTCATCAAGTAAGGCAATACGTCTTGTTGTGATTCCCTGTTATCGGGCTTCGTCAATCGATATTCTTCAAGATATACTGAAAGATGGTTGTTTAAAAAGTATTTTTAAAAAACGATTTCGCTTTCCTTTTAGCAAATCTAAGCTTTTTGTGTGATACCATAAAAAAACTCGAAACATCCAAAAGCCTTTGTCTGAAACAGGCAGATGCATGCCGTGAATATTAAACTAGACTCGCTACCAGGTTCAGAAGTACAAGTACTAAGGGACAAATTCCAGAATGTGTTTGGGAAAAACAGGGGATATAAAAAAATATGTAAAGTTGCTCAAGTATTGGAGGGTGTGCCTGTAAGTGAAATTGACGGTGTATGTGTTTGTGACATTCCTCTCTTTAAATATGCACATCTGACGTCCTGTGATGTGGAAAGATAGTTTTCACAGTATAAGTCGTTGTTCGGAGATAATCGGCAAGCATTTGTGATGGAGAATTTGGAGATGACCTTTGTTGTTCACTGCAATTCTCGGCCAACTACTAGCACTCAAGTGTGGTTGGTGAGTACCTAGTAACATTTTTTTTCAAGCTAAATAAGGTATTTTTGTCATATAAAAATATTTTTTTATTTTTAGCAAATATTTTCGTACTTTTTAGCACATAAAAATCCGCTCCCTACTCATTACGACGGTCACCGTTTTAAAAATGCGTATTTTATTTGTTATTCAATTTAATTATATATTCATATAATAAACCTGTTCGACTTCATGGTGCTCACTATCTTAAAAGGGTTGAGAACCCCTGGTCTAGAACATGTGATCTGTAGACCGAGAAGACGGAAGGATAATTTCATTTGAGAACGTAACTGGCCGGCATGTCCAATCCTTGAAGATTATGACACGGTATTTCTGTTATTAAAGCTTTAGAAATGCAATTAATTTTAGTGTGGCATCATTTTCGTATCTGGCGGTGCAAGTGTGAAGGTTTTACAGACGTCGTTAAAAAATCCCGACTAAAAATGTTGAGAAAAATTTGTGACCTCTTGGGGAATTACTTTATCGCTGTGTAATAAAACAGCCTTATTAACTTTCTCGTCTGCAGAAAGATATGTTGGAAAAAGAAAAAAAAAGTACATCTAAACGATTCATATCGTCCAATTCACGAGATTGATGATTCACAGTAGTCTAAATGCGATGTAAACTTTGACAAGCCATACAGTGCAAGTAATAAGCTGAAACGCTTCAATTTAAGACTTCCTTATTTCTTCCACCTCCATCTTTAGCGAAACAGAACTGAAGTGAGTCACACAGTCGTATATTGCAACAGTTATGCTTAGTCATCTTACAAACAGACAGATTGGCCACTCGGTTGGCCCTCTCCTGCCAAGATGCTCCAAGAGCAAAATTGCTTTATTAATAATAAGAGGGCAAATTGAGAGGACGAAAGTTTCAAAGTCAGGCGTGTTCTCATGTTTTGACGTAGAAACGTCTTTCCCCGCATCAAGTATTGACGGATACTCGTTCGGGATCCGTGGTGAAACAGACATGGCAGAACTTGAAAAACTGTAACAACACTGAGCCACTGCCGAATGTTAATGTCACTAGTAGATAGGTCATGAACCAATGTAACTTTTGTTATCACGCCTAATGACGCCACCTCCCCTCGCTATGGGCATGAGCGCGCCGAATTTGAGTACAGGTATATAATTAGTCGTGATGCGGAGTCTCTCTCAGTAATACGAGGGTCATACTGAAAGTCTTTAGCAACCCAGTGTTATAAATCTTAATTTTTATTTTTTATACAAATCAGATACATCATCTTAATCTACAGAATTTGCTGTCACTTTTCAACATAGCCTCCATTTCTTTGCACACATTTTTCCCGCCGTTTTGTAAGTTTGAAAATTCCCTTGCTGTAGAAGTCCGTTTCATCTTCCCGAAGACATTGACGCACTGCTTTCCGGATGTCCTCTAGCGTCTCGCAGCAGTGTTGCCAACTGGACGGAAATTCCGTCAAAACTGACGAAATTTCAACGTACCGGACGGGAAAAGAATGGCTTTGATGGGTGACGGATTTTCTGGCAGAAATTACGATTTACATCGTCTTTCGACTTTTTTTTTTTTTTTTTTTTGGCTGCTCTCATTTTAATTGTTTAATTTTTGAGGGGATTTTACTTTTTCTTTGAACAGCCCTGCCAGCGCCGTACCATGTTAAAGAATCCACTGTTTCAGATTTCCTCGTAATCAAGTCAGAGGTTGACGAATTATTATTTTAATCAAGGTTGGTAAGTAAGTTGTTTTAAAATTTGCTTTTTATTTGTGTATAGATCTACTGAGTGGGTTTTTTTATTTTTGACGGATTCTGACGAATTTCCAGGTATTAGACTGACAGGGACACAATTTATGTGTTGGCAACACTGCCTCGCAGCTGCTCCTTTATAGAACCGAAAAGATAATAGTCGGAGGGTGCCAAATCGGGACTAGGGAGATTGCGGAAGAGTTTCCCATCCAAATGTTCTGATTTTCTCACGGTGACACGATCAGTGTAAGGCCACGCGTTATCGTGTTGCAGGATGATGATCTTTCCAGGGTGCTTCTCGCACAATGCACGACGGAGCTTCAAAATTGTCTGAATATAGCGGTCGGCATTTTATGGTCTGTCTAGGTTCAAGAAATTCAACCAAAATGCATCCCAAAACTCATCAACTCTTCCCTTGTTGCGTTCCGTGGAGGCAGTTCGAGGGCGACCGCTACGAGGCTCATCTTGAATGCTCGTGTTCCCATCTTCGAAGTGTTTCACCCATCTCCTAACAATGCTGGCGCCCATGCACACATCTCCGTATGCACGCTGAAGTCAGCAGCAGATTTTTCTTCTTTAACAAGGAATTGAATGACAGCACGCTGTCGAAACGAACCATCGTTGTCGACCATTTTGCAAACATTACCTGTGGTCATATGATAGAAGTTAATGACGTCACAATATGTCAATACATATTGTAAAGTCTGTAGATTAAGATCATGTAATCGTTTTTGTTACATTGTTAAAACTGAAATTATAGCAATGTGTTGCTCTTGACTTTCAGTACGACCCTCTGTATTTTGGCATCGACAACAGCTACAGACCAGTCGTTTGATTTGTAAACGCGAGTTCTGCAATATTAAAATTATTATAATAGACACGTACGATACACAGTGAGTACACCATAGATAAAATTTGTTGTCAGCTGGGACTAATTTTGATATGTCGCAAGTACCGGTATATACCACAGCGCAGAATTTTTGCAAGGGTTTTTGGAACTGATATATGCTTAATATTTATGCGAACTCCAAGAATGACCACATATCTCATTTCGAAATATGACGTTTCTCCTTCATTGAGTCATACGCATCTGTCATCAAAAAATGAAGCGTGACTTTGTGATAGGGCTATCAGCATATCGAATAGATATGATCTGCACATTATAACGCAATAAATCTGAACATAAGAGTGACACAATATTATTTAAAATTCTATCTTATTTCCTCATAATACGTAGTGTGAACAATAAAGAGTGTAGCAAACATACAAACAAAATAAAGGTACTTTTAACAGGTGCGTCGTACACTATTTTTTAGACAGCTGTTTAGTATTAAATTTATAAATATATCACATAATTTAATAATTTATTACAGGTTACTTGAAATTGCTGCATATGCTACCTGTCGGCAAATTTCTGAAGCACCACTTACAATATTCATCCACATAACAGGTATTCCGCTGAATGCCATCTGCCGGTTAATTTATGAAACATTATGTCTGAAATTTCAATTTTCGTCAGAAAATGAATACTTCTGAAAGTGAACAGGAAGAAATAAAATAAGGTATTGGAATTATTAACAGCAAAATCAAGGAAGCAATATTATATATCGCACAATAGGTTTATGGAATGGTTCAAAATAAACAATATTAAAAAAGTATAGCGATATTTAAACCCTATTTTTAAATTGGTTTATTTTACGATGCTTTATCAAGTCCTATGGTTATCTAGCGTGGGTACATGTGGCCGTTCAGATGAACAGGTAGGAAACATGGACCAATGAGATGATCTTGTAATCTGCAACGTCGACACATATTTATAGCGAAACTGACTTTAACGTCTTAATTTAGCTTCGCAAACAGCAAGTTCCCTATATGAAAATGTTCAGAAGATCATCCCTATTTCCTGTTTAACTTTTGAACGCTTTTACTGAATCACCCGGTATAACCAAGAATCAACGGTGAACCTTACTAGTATAAACTCGGAAACTAATAATATATTTAATATTTAATAGCTTAAAAGTAGGGTACAAAATTTATTTATTTATTTATTTATTTATTTTATTGCTAGTAAGTTTGAAATGAATACAAGTTAATAAATACAATGAAAGATAAACTAGCCCACTCCTGAATGAGTAAGACTCGTGCTCAGGAGGGATTCCAATACAGACAAAAATAAAATTAAAATTGAGAGTGAATACAGATTAAATAGTGTTCAATATGTTTAAACCCAAACTATAAATCCAATACAAATTTTTTTATTTGTTTATTAATTTGGAGAGGATTCGTGGTTAAAATAATATTGGAATAAAATGTGATTAATAATCTGGGACCTTGACTCATGCTATGATAAAAAGCTGCATTGGTTTTACATTTTGGTTCACACAAAAACGCAGAGAATTCATATTTTTAGTTCTATATTTAAGTATATACCTTTCAAAGTTATTAAAATTTCTATGAAAATATTTTAATAAAATAAAATAATACATTTGTTTAATATTGAAAACTTTGAAGTGTTTAAACAACAATTCAGTTGGATAATCTTTCTGCTTTGGTCTTTTGTGTCCGAGGTTGCGGGTTCGATCCCGGCACAGGTCGATGGGATTTATGTAAGCTTAAATTCGACACGCTCATGTCAGTAGATTCATTGGCATGCAAAATAACTCCTGCAGGACAAAATTCCGGCACACCGACTACACTGATATAACTTCGGAAGTTGCGAGCATCGTTAAATTAAACATACGAGCAATTCACAATTTACAATACCGCCTCCTGTATATGAAGAAGAAATTCGTAAAATAGAAACGGAGGTATTGAATGAAGTTACTGTCATCTAAATATTGAATTTTCCGCCTAAAAATATCTCTTGCTTGAAATGATAGTCATATTTTTTCTTTATAATTTTAGAAGATAGATATTGGGAAAAGCAGAAACAGCCACTCATGTTTATTGTAAGCGAGCATAGCACAACCACCGACAAAAGTTATTTTTGAATGACGTCACGTTAAGTGCGTCGTAAATACATTATTGCAAGCTTTTCCTCAAACTCCGTCACGATACGTTACAATAAGTCCGGCTTCTATAATCTTCATCAAAGCCATGATGTATGTTTTTGGAAGAAGCCTGGAGTCGTGCCGACTACAGGTTACAATAATCCCACCATGTGTTCGTCTAGTGGCAGGTCGAGAAAACAGAACCCCGAATATGATTAGGTCAAAGTTCTTTAGGGCCTGAGTCCTGCGAACTAGTTATTTATAGTAACTTAGCTGTCTTACCAGGCTCAAACTGCGTTCATTTATACGCAACAATATTCCCGCCGTTCACACTGTACGTAACGAACTGGAATTGCCTTGTTTCTGTTACTTAAGATTTAACGTAATTGGTTATTATGAGGCAGCGCATTTCTGTTCCCAAACGTACAGCGGATCGAGCAGTTTCTTCTGGTACATCTATTACATCACGTGGATACATAAGCAAGGTAGAATTGCAAGCAGGTACGCATGGGGTCATTAAATAATAATAATAATAATAATAATAATAATAATAATAATATAATGTAATATAAATGTCCCGCGCCGTGGCGTCGTGGTCTAGGGCATCCTGCCTAGGACTCGCGGTACGGAATGCGTGCTGGTTTGATTCCTCATGGGGGAAGAAATTTTCTCATGAAATTTCGGCCAGTGTATGGGACCGGTGCCCATCCAGCATTGTGATGCACTTGGGGAGCTACGATAGGTAGCGAAATCCGGTTGCGAAAGCCAGCTATAGTGGCTGGGGGGGATCATCGTGCTAACGACACGATACCTCCATTCTGGTTGGATGATCGTCCACCTCTGATTCGGCATGTGGACGTGAGGAGAGCAGCCGGCTGGTCGATCTAGGCCCTTCACGGGCTGTAGCGCATATTATAATATTTATAATTATAAATATGCCCCTGTAACGTCAAATGACGTAGAAAGAGCATTCTCTTAGTTTAAACAAATTTTATGTGATGTTCGTAAAAGATTTGCATTTCATAACCTCAGAATATATGTTTTCATTCACTGCAAGAGGACAGGTTTTGATAAATGAATTATTTGTGTATATTGTGTAAAATGTAAATATTGCTAATTTATATAGGGGAGAGTCGGGTAGTATCGGACAGTGCGTTTCTTTCATCTACCACACGATGATAGTATCTGATTGACATGGTTACGTTTCTCTATGCGACATCACAGAAACGTAACCATGTCAATCAGGTACTATCATCGTGTGGTAGATGAAAGAAACTCACTGTCCAATATTACACGATGTCCGATACTACCCGACTCTCCCCTATACTGAATTTTTGTTATTACTTACTTACTTACTTACTGGCTTTTAAGGAACCCGGAGGTTCATTGCCGCCCTCACATAAGCCCGCCAGCGGTCCCCATCCTGAGCAAGATTAATCATCATCTCTATCATCATATCCCACCTCCCTCAAATCCATTTTAATATTATCTTCCCACCTACGTCTCGGCCTCCCTAAAGGTCTTTTTCACTCCGGTCTCCCAACTAACACTCTATATGCATTTCTGGATTCGCCCATACGTGCTACATGTCCTGCCCATCTCAAACGTCTGGATTTAATGCTCCTAATTATGTCAGGTAAAGAATACAATGCGTGCAGTTCTGTGTTGTGTAACTTTCTCCATTCTCCTGTAACTTCATCCCTCTTAGCCCCAAATATTTTCCTAAGCACCTTATTCTCAAACACCCTTAATCTCGGTTCCTCTCTCAAAGTGAGAGTCCAAGTTTCACAGCCATACAGAACAACAGGTAATATAACTGTTTTATAAATTCCAACTTTCAGATTCTTCGACAGCAGACTGGATGATAAAAGTTTCTCAACCGAATAATAACAGGCATTTCCCATATTTATTCTGTGTTTAATTTCCTCCAGTATCATTTATATTTGTTGTTATTATTATTAATATTGTTATTGTTACTGTTATTATTATTATTATTATTATTATTATTATTATTATTAAAATTATTGTGTCGCTGTAACGTCATGTGACGTACGAAGAATATTTTCTCAGCTTAAATTTTTACTGGCAGTTATAATAAAAAAGATATGAAGTTCATAATCTCAGAAAAGGCCTATATGTTTTTGTTCACCGTAGCGGAGTTGATTTCGTTAAATGAATTAATTGCATATACTGTACTATATAGAGTATTTACAGTTAATGTGTATCGTGTTTACTATTATGTTCTCTAATATATATTGTATATACTAGTTCAGTATTATTATCATCGATATAATTATACATTAATTAG
>JAJSOF020000019.1:126085543-126129542 GCA_025594305.2 Periplaneta americana | reverse complement strand
TTAAAAATATCAAGTGATACATTTGAAATTTCCCAATCCTTCAAGTAGAACCCAAATTGTCTAAAATTTGTTCCAGCGATTGGGAAGCGAGTATCCTGGCAGCCTGTTCTTTTGATGTTTCGAGGGGCCCCCCCACGCCTACAAATATCAGGAGGCTGGAACGAATGTCACGAAGTGGTTCCCATTTTTGGGATTAAGTCATAATCACGGGGGTTTAACCCGGAATGTGGTGGAGGGGAAAGCCTTCCCCCCCGTGACTGTACAAATCATTGTCCTTTTCCCCCCTTGTGTTTCCTGCGGGGACAATTCTTTAGAATACGAAACACAGTCTTTGGATATTCCTTTTTCCCTGGGCTAACCCGTCCGCTGTCGTCGATCGCTGTCTAATAGCGCGGAAACTTTTGAAATTTCCCTCTTCACTAACATTAGGATGACCCAGCCGGCCATGTTTTACATGCGGTCCCCCCTTGTTGGGCTCGAACCCACCTCGCCACAGTCTTTTTGGTAACGCCGTCTCTCCACATGCCTCAACAAGACCCATGACATTCCCCTGCAAAGACCATGGGCAGTTGAATTTTCAGCTAAGACGCTGTTCCTGCTTTGAAAACGGCGAAACCCCTTTTAGAGTGAACTAACAGGAGACAAACTTCAACTCAGTGATGCGCGGGTGGACGGAAGAGTCCTTTTGGGGGGGGAGGGCAGACATAAACTAACATGTGGTAGAAGGAAACAATTAACTCTGTCCTTTCCCTTTTACAGCAGGTTTACTATTGTTACATCCCGAAAATTTTTAAGGAACTGTTGGGAAGGTTGTTTTTGGGAGATCGATTTTAAAGATGCATGGGAATGTCAAATTTTTTCTAAATTTCAAGGGGATTAAAAAAAGTCGGTTCGGTTTAATGAAGTTCGACCTAACGAGGTTTTAGTCTTGGGTGCACGAGGCCCTTAAAAAACCCCGGAAATTTAATTAATCGATAGTGCCGGGTACCTCTTTAAATCAGTAGAAATTTTTTCATATTTTTTTTTATTTTTTTTATTCATTGCTTATGTTTCATAATTATATATTTTGTTTAGAGCAGGTTTCTCAAACTATGGTCCATGGACCACCTGTGGTCCTGGGCTCTGTCCTTGGGGTCCTTCAAAAAAAACAGAAGAAAAATAAAATTCAAACAATTTCGTATCACACAAAGCTGAAAATCTCCGAGTTTGGGAAAATTTCAATGATAAAGCCCTTTTACTTTTTCTCCCAGTACTAATATTTTATGAAATTTCTTACCCCTACCGTCTCCCCTTCCCCTCTACCCAACAACAAAAAGGGGTTTAAACACTATGAACGTGGTGTTTCGCCCTCTTTTTCCCCCGCATATCTGGTGCCGAGACTGTCCCCCCAGAGAACACTAATTCATAAAGAGGACCACGTGAACCTTTCATGTATTGATGACTTTATTTAAAAGTTTTGCCCGGCTGTCTGCAACTGAAATGGGCCGTCTGCCGCACCAATAATAGAACGTAAATTGCATCTTTACTTGTTGAAAATCGGGCATGTTTCTGCATTAATTTTTTTTTGTTTTCCAGATGACGAAAAAGAAATTTTAGACTCCCCCTATTTTAAAATGAGGGGTTTACTTTTTCACTTTCGTGTTTCGTCTCTAAATGCCGTTTTTAATTTCCGGGGGTTTTATACACTCGTCTGAAAACATTGAAAAACAAACCCAGATTTTTGGTTTACTTCATTGCCACACCAAGTAAAACCCAAATTCCAAATAACTCGTCTATTTAGAAAGTATTTTTTTTTTTGAATAGCTACCACTAGGACTAGATATTTCTTTAATGGCACTGTAATTAATATATTTTTCAGACACAGCTTCTGACCTATTAGCACTGCAAAAATGACGTATCATCATGTTCCTTTCTTTTCAAAGATCCGGATCAAAGTCAGTTTTACATTATTTATAATGGGCATATGTAAAGAGACGTGGACAACTACTGCGTGTACCACATAAGAAGGATTTCAAACAACTAACTGCTAACAGGCAAGCGATGAATCAACAATGCACAGAATTTGTTATATGTTACTTGCGATTGGCTACAAAAAATATAATTAAAAAAGTATTAAAATTAATTAATTCTATTTTAAAACATAAGTATACTGGTATTAAAATATAGGCCTACTACAAAAATGATGAATTTGTTTCGAAGAGAACAAGAGAAAGGTGGTCCGTGAAACTGTTCTGACTTAAAAAGTGGTCCTCACTTGAAAAAGTTTAGAAAGCTGGTTTAGAGTATCCCGAGCCCATAAAGGCTACCTGATGGGAGGCAGTTTGTAAATAAAATAATATATAGTTTCTCTTTAATTAATTGTTATGTCAATGCTCAAGAAATACAGGTTATTTATAAGAAAGTGATATACACCCAGTTCTAATGAAAGGAAGGTATATCTTAACTCCCTCTTGGGACTCGAACCCAAGTTCGCTATTTTTAGCTAGAAACACTAAATATTTATGTTTTATTACATATTTTAATTAATTAATGATGGGATATGGTTCTGTTCTTGTGTAATTCAATATTTTTTTTTGGTATACTATGTCTGAAGCAGAAAATACCTGTTCGTTATTAGTGATGAACGGTTTTAATTCTATTTGTACACATTTCTACAGTCACATGCCTTTGTGTAGGAGTTATATCTACAGCCGTGATGTTGAAATACACTGACCTTTCGGCCCTGTTGCTGACTCTGTGATCCATGTTCAGTCAGTTGTGAACATTCGACATTGTGTAAATATCACTTCTGTGACACCTTCACACAAATGAGTAATGTTGAGAAATCCCGTCCTACTAGAGCAGCTGTCTTATTTATGTTAACAGGTTCATTGTTTGTATAACTGCAAGTCATGAGTTACCAACACTTCTATATCATCCACACAAATGTTATCATCCATAGGCCATTATTTAAACAGTACATTTTAAAATAATACGAATAAGACAAACTGCGTTTCATGACAGCTTCTTTTTTTACACTTATACTTTATTTACCCTATACTTATAAATTACAAGTAACATTCATTTTCAGACGCCTTGTTGCTTCGACTCTGCATGCTCCTAGTGATTCTCATATACAGTATTTTGTGTTTCTTGTAAAACTTCAGCAATTATTCTATACATGTTGCCACTGTAAATCTTCCTGATTTTTTTGCATCTGTAACAGAAGCAGTTTTTAAAATTGTGATACAGTTTGAAAGAACTTAAACTGCATAGTTATTTCTTAAATCATTACAGATACAAAACCGTTGAAAATCTTTGTTCGCATTCGTAATAACATTGAATAAGTCCTGTACAAGTTTGTTTCATCATCCTTCATCCGAGATTTACCAGTTTTATTAAGTACACAGAAGATGCCTTTCGTGGAAATAACGAAACCACTTTTTTTTTTTTTTTGTAGGCTTATTATTTTCACGTAACTATACTTGGCATCAGAAAGGATTGCAATGTACCCCTTTCAAAAGGGTCGATTTTTTTAACATTGCTGCTGTGAGATACCGTGTACTCTGAAATCACTCACTAATGATCTGTCATCTCTCTCCACAGTTCAGCTGTCTTATGACTTCTAACGCATATGACGTCATTCAAGGTCGTTTACAGAGATCAGAAACCACCCTCCGTAATACCATTTCTTTTCAGGAATAGAAATTAATGAAACTATCTTTTACTTCAATTCTTTGAGATTGTCAAACTCAAACAGAATTGCATGCACAAAAGAAACAAAACTCGTTCTATAGCAATTCCAGTTACTGTGTAATAGGGCAGTGACAGAATGCTTAAGACTATAGAAAATAACCAAGTCCACTTCGTCGAATAATGGTTAGCACGTCTGACTGTGAATCTCAAAATCTGTGCTTCAGTGGCTGGCCATGATAATATCTTTGAAAAATATTGATGCAAGAGGTCATATGACTTCATTGTCAAACAACAACAACAACAACAACAACAACAACACAACGTCTGACTGTGAAAGCAGCGAATAGATTATAAAGAATGGACACTTGTCGGGTACCTTTGATGTAGCTGACTGGTTTCAATGACCTTCAAGCAAGCTAAAGCGTGAGATTCTGCTTTCCCTAGAGTTGGATGCTGACATCACATCAGCTAGCAGTCGACACAGCGGAAATATAACACATATAATTAATACATCTAGGTACATTATGTACTCAAATAAAATAAATTGGATCCATAAAATAATAAACTGTCATTAACTGTAATGTCTAGACTCTAGAGTTCCTTTATAATGAGAGTTGAGACGAGCTGACCCTAACAAATTAAAATATGTAATGATTTGATAGCTTGAAAATGGAAAAACAAAACTCTTACGAAGTAAAACCATATACCTATATAATATTATATACAAATATTAAACGAATTCGATACTTAATTTTATAATGTATTATATTATTTTATAATATAATTTATTATATCTGAAATATAAAATATTATTATTACAACTAGTTTGTCACTGAGAAATAAGGAAAAGCTGTTAACTTGAATTTATTTGAAGCAAAGCGTTACTGGATTATGCAATAAGGTAGGCGTGTTTGGATCCTGTGTCTCAACTCTATTCTCAATTATTATCTTAGCGTATGCTCGATTACACTAACCTCTAGCGCTTGAAAGTGGAACTAACGCCGGCGCACAGAGAAACAAAACACAGGAAAATTCGCTCAGTGTCCATTCTTATAATCCCTATTCGCTGGTGAAACTAGCAGACCTGTTTTTTTTTATGTAGGAGGGACCCGAAGGCTTAAATGCAGGCTGAGGCTTATTGTGCTTACCACTCTCATCCTTGTGAATGATTGGCTAGCGAACGGCCGGGCTCTTGTACAAGTATAGCATGCTGCACCATGAACTTACGAGTAACCCGGGCTGTTTTATGAATGATGATATGTGAATTAATGATGGGGAAATGAGTCCGTGCTCCAGCGCCTGAAGTTACCCAGCAATTCCCTTCAATTGGTTGAGGGAAAACTCCCCGGGAAAAAAACCAATGATGTCAAAGTTTGTGCCCATACAGTGCTACACTCCACACAAAGCACTTCACTAGTCTGTTCCTGTTCTTTTCCACAGATCCCAGAAGATTTTTCTTTCCTATTAAAAGCTTCTTTTGGGCCCTTGTTACCCTCCTTTCGACTTTCTGACAGCAGCTCATGTTACTGCTTATAGTACACCCAAGTATTTGAAGCTGTTCACTTGGTCTACTGCCTCATTTAGAATTCGCAAGTTTACCTTCTTTATTTTTCTTCCTATAACATGTTTCGTCTTATTTGCATTTATCTTTATCCCATACTGCTACAGCTGTCTTTAGCTCCAGTACATGTCCTCAGTATCATCTCCCTTCTGCTAAAACGCCATATCAACTCTTTAAAAATGAAATAAATCTTTTCACATTATCATTATTCATTCATTGGATGCTCAAATTGGTTACATAACTGTCCTGATTTCGGGGGGGTTTTTCATGTGAAAATCAATTAGTAACGGTATGTCAGGATTTAGAAGGCGGGAAAAGATTCCACTAGCCAAGTAGATGCAGGATTATTGACTTTTCCGGGTTGATGTAGTCCCCCACGATATATTGCTGGTTAAACTACAATCAACGGGGGTTGACTTCAGAGTGCTCCCGGGGTCAAAATTTTTAACTTGTCGCACTAGAAAGGGTAGGGGGGGAATTATCGAACCCTGAAATTACTTCCGGGGTCCCCGGGGGTGTCTTGGGGCCTCTTCTATTCTTGGCTTTTTTAAATGATCGCCAGTTAATATCTTGTCTGGGGTTTGCTTATTCGCGGATGATTGATGTTATACAGGAAATAAAAAATCATGGATACTACTTCTCCCGAATGACCCCAGTAGAATAAATGATTGGGCAATAGCCAAAAAATGAAAATAAATTTCTAAAAAAAAAGCCATCAGCCAAAAGAAAAGAAATAAAAAAGTCGTCGATACGTTAGGGGGGGAAACCATTCCCGGGAAATTAACAAATGTAAATACCCCGGAATAACATTTAGCAGCATCTCGGGTGGGGGGGCAGTTTCACATACAGGGGAAAAAAAATGGGGCGTTCCCTTTTTGATGAGGGGTTTAAAAAAGGGTTTTGCAAATCCCAAAAAGATTGCATATAAATCACTAGTACGTCCAAAAGGGAAAATGGTGCTGCATTTGGGGTCCTTTCAGTTAGAACATATTAAAACATGGAAAAATTCAAAACGGGCTCTTAAGTGTTGTCGGAAAAAATTTACCATTAAAATGGGACACACTCACGGAGAGGAGAACACGAATTTGATTACGCACTGTTCAAAACATCAGAGGTGACTCCGGGAAGAAAAAAAAAGGTTGCACCCGCAAATTACTCTTAAAGGGAACACCACTTAAAATTTAAAAGGAAAAAGGCAAAATGGACACTGGAAATTTTTTTTTTAATGACTATCAGGGACTGGAATCTTTACCTGCAGACTTACAAGGTTTTACCAAAAACCCAAAAATGCATTTAAAAATAGGTTTAAGGATCTTACTAATAGACGGTAATTATAAAATACTTAAAGGGTGTAAATGATATGTTTTATTGAAGTGTTGTATCAGTGAAGTTTTGTTTTTGGTGAAGGTTTGTATCAGTGAAGAATATTGTGTCAGTGAAGTGTTTTAAAAGTAAAACGTTTTCCCTGTCATTGTTTTGATTATAGTGGCGTGCAAATTTTGAACAGTGAAATGTTTTGAAATGTTATAAAATCAGGATAGAATCAGTGAAATGTGTCGTGGGTTCCCGTGCAGTGGTGAGTTGACAGGGAAAAGGTGTAATGTTGAAAAGGGACTTGTGCAGAATTTAACATATACTCGTGGGTTTTAGTTGATCTTAGTTTTAAGATACAAATTGAATATTTCAAATGTTATTTTAAGTGATCGTTTCATTTAATTTAGTATATTCCCCGTTTTGTTGTTGTTTTTGTTTTTTTTTATTTTAATATTAAATTAGTATTATCATTAATTGTATTTTTAATTAATAAGTTTATTATTGTCAATTTTAGTGTAATTAGTTACCCTACCGGGGATATACCTATTGCAGGTGAATAAATACATACATAAAACAAATCCTCTAGAATAAATGTCAAATTCAATATTACATTGAACTATCCATAAACCCCAGAAACTGTGTTAATAAAAAATTATTTCATGACTCTAGCATGTTCTGACACAAAAATACCTATAACAATGCCAAGAATGTTTTATCGGCCTATTTAATTCGTGGGGGGGTTTAGAAGCCGTTAATTCACAACAAAAAAAAAAGCTTTTAAAATATTTCGAAAACTTTAAATGTGCAGTCATATGCACTAACAAAATCTGTTAAAAAATTACTATTTATGAAATCAAAAAAACCATGTTTGCATATGTTAAAATTTGTTTACATGCAATATGCACTTTTCTTATAAATCCGGGGCCCATTTGTAACTAAATCTAAATTCTAAACCCAAAAAAATAAACAAAATTTAAACCTGGAATATTGTGTTTAGTTTTTGGGGCGTTTAATGTTCTTTAGGGGTGTTGGGGGCAGTCACTAATAAGTATTTGTTTTTTAATTTTTTTACTGTCGTCACATAGAATCTGTTTGATTTCATTGATAAAATAAAATTTCGAAATATTTTTTTTTTTTTTTTTTTTTTTTTTATTATTATTATTAAATTTTTATTTATCGCCCATTGATGGATTTTTTTTTCCGTCTTAGAATGGATAAGATGGAATTTTGAATCAGCTTCGATGAATGGCGGGATTATCTTCTTTATGCACCTAGTACTGACTTTTAAAATAATAAATAGGAATTCCGGTGGTAACGGCCCGTTTTTTTATCCTATGAGATTTTTTAAAAAAACTGACCTGGAAGTTATTCTGATGAAAATTATTTTAAAGAATAATATCCATATCTGGACTGTCGTATATTAATTTGATTAATGAAACATGAATTTTAAAAGCAGTCACTACAGAACATAGTTGTAACTAAGGTTCATGGTACCTAGATTTTATGTAAATAGTGTTTAAAAATTGATTTTTTTTAAAAATCTGTCTGTATACACGTTTTATTTTATTTCAAAAAATGAATTTTAAAATGCATGTCATATTAACCGAATATGAAGAATGAAGGCACAAATCATGGGGTTATTCAAAGGGAAGAAGAAAGGGCCCCCTTCACCCCCGTGCTTTAATAAAATATATTTTATCAAGAAATTAAAAAAAAATGAATTCTTCACTAAACCATATTTTTCTCTATTTTTTTTAAAATCTTGTTGGGAATCCGCTCAGTTAACGTTTACTCAGCACTTACCGAACCCCCCACCAGTCAGGCCCGGGCTAGCAGACCAGCTGAAGGTCGGTGGGCTTTTTTTGCCTTCAGTAAACACACCGGTTGCCATGACAACGAGTTGCTTACTATGAATTACTGGCCCCTTTTTGAGGCTATTATGGGGGTCTTGGACCGGCATTCATCTCCTTTTTTTTTTGAAAGACAGAATCTCTCTCTCGTCCAAACTTTGGGATCAGAGTGGCAAACTGTAATATTTTGAACTAAATAAAAAAACTAAAATATTCTGTAAAGAAGTTAAATATTTTTTAAAATTTATATATAAAGTATATATTTTGGTATTTTTAACTTGCACCTCTTAAATATTTTTTTTTATGAATTTTGAAATAATTTGAGTACCCTGTAAAAAAGAAAGTTGGCATAACATTTAAACCGTTCTACATTTGACCCCCCGACCAATGATTTCGCATTTTTTTGTTGTGACAAGTGCGCGAAGGGGAAGGTGATACTCGTGTATTAATGCGAGAAAACATAAATCCGTTAAACGATTTAGTGTGTAATCTTTGGGCCCGTTCTCTCTTTGGGTGTGCAAAAGATAAGAAAGATATTTTAAAATACTGCAGAACAACAAGTCACATTAATATAACTATAAAAAAAGTGAAAAGTGGTGGTCGGTCATACAATATTCAGTTTCAAGATTCGTGATATGCCGTTGAAACTGGATGTAGCACTAAACAGGTTATATTGTTGGCCTTGTCTTCTTCTGGGGAACAAAAAACCCGCGGAATTCAACGGGATTTTCGTTTTCAAAATGTCAATCGGGTCTTCACAGCCATACAGATTCAGCTGAACACATTAAATGTATTTTAATTTAAAAGGCCCTGCGAAGAACAGAACACCATTGGGATGAAAAAGGAAAGTTATAGGTTATCGAAGTCAATTTAATGAAAACGTACGTTTAAATAGACTGGTAATGCACACCCAATCGATCGGTATTGTTTCTAAGCAAGCGGAGTTGGCTTTCGCTGTCATGATGAGGTATTTCGTCACAGAACAGGGGGAAATTTTAAAGAATTATTGGCTCTCATTTCATTGGCCCCATGAAAATTGAAATCACTAGAAAAAAAATTAGGGCCTGTTCTTTTAAACAAAAAGATTAAAAAGAAATAATTGATTGTATTTCTGAATGCATCAATGAACTTGTAAGAGATGAAAAACTAATGCCCCTTTCTTTTTCCCTTTAATTAAGTTTTTTTTTCAACAGAATACTGTTTATTTTAAACGTAGCTCTTGATTTTACTGAAGGTATGTTATATTGGAAATTGCATTTCCCAAGTTGATTTAAAATATGAATACAGTTTCGGGTTTTGATTGTGATTTTGCATTTTTTTATGGGTCCATTTCTTTTGTACCCTTTTTAAATTTTATGTGTTGTATAAATTGGTAAATTTTGTCTTTTTTTTTGTCATGTGGGCTTGTGGTTGTTTTATTATGTTGTGGTATGTATTTGTGGAAGTTTTGTTGGGACAGTGAATTCTTCGGGGTTAAGGGGCGAGCCCGAAAATGTTAAAAATTTTTTTATTTTTATGCTGTGCTTTTTAAAACTTAAGAAAATGGTGAATATATTACATTAATTCAATATGCCCATATAGGTTTCAAAAGCATTGGGCGTCCGGGATATAAGATTCCGGAAATTACCCAGAATTCTTTGACCTTCACCTAATTTATCGGCACGAGCCACTGGGCCAAATAACGAATTAGGGTGGAACTAAAAATTATACAAACAAACATCATTGCAAGGGGATTTGGGACTGTGGGAAAAAATTTCGCGAGCTTCTAGCTGAAACATGAAGGACTGAAAAACTTTCTTTTAATACTCCTGACAAAAAAAAAAACACTTCATTTTTTTTTTTTTTTTTTTTTTTAAAATTTATTGATCGATCCGATTTAGCACTATACAGATCATTTTTAAAAAATTTTAAAAACAATATATGACACTGGAGGGCAGCCCAGTTTCTCCCAATGAACAAAAAAAAATTTTTTGTAAGTTTACATGGTTGGGGGATGATAAATTTTTTTATAATATGAGGGCCATTGGGAAATCGGTTTGATTCTGGTGGGAAATGTGGGCTTCTTTCCGGGGAGTAATGGCGGCGCCTGGGAAAATTTTTTAGGTTTTATAGAACCAATTTTGAATGAATAAACTATTTGATTTGTCAATACCAGTTTCTCTGTGTAGTTGGCTGTTACGGGCAAACCAAGGAGAATTAGGGAAAATTTTAGGACTTTTTTTTGAAATGACTGGATTTTTTAATTTCACTTATTGCAGCTCCTCCCAGACAGGACAGGCATAAAGCAGTAGAGGTCTAATAGAGATGTGTAAAGTAGCATGAATTTTTACAAGATGATTTTTTGTTGGGGGCGGATATAATTTAGCGAGTCTTGAGTAGGCCAATTTAAGTTTGTTGTTGATGTGATTTTTCCCAGACGAGGGGATCTAATGACTTCAAGATATTTTACAGCCACCCTTTTGGGTTTCCCGGTATCCGTTGGTTGAAAGATTTATGCATGGAGGATTAGCAGGACGACACAAAGTAAATATCATTGCCATTTTTTAGTTCAGTGCGTCCCCAAATTTTCAATCAAGGGGCATATGATGTTTAAGGTTTCTAAGGTGATTTGAGGTTTGTTAATGTTCATGGGTTGCAAAAAAGCTGTATCGCTGATAAAGAATTTTGCAGTTTGTTGCAGGAATTCGGTATATACATTGAATAATATCGGCCCTAAGATAGAGCCTTGGGGAAACCCCACACTAAGGGGTCTAACAGAGGAGTAGTACAACCCCCTGACTGAGAAGTCGTTTGACAAGAAACTATCTTATGTTGCATAGGTAGTCTGGAAGGGATTGTGAAATTTTGTACTGAAGACCTTTATCCCAAAAACCGATCAAATGCTTGGTGAAGTCAAGAAAGCATGATCTTTTTTTTTTTCAAAGCCCTGTGCAATTTGTTCAGTGATACGAAGCCTTGATGGTTTGAATGATTTGAAAACCCAAACTGATATGGAGGTAGGATGGATGCTTGGTAAAAGTACCCAAGCGTTTTCAGAAAAACCCCAAAAGATTTTGGATATAGTTGAAAAAAAGACTTATGGGACGGTAACTTGTTGGATTTGAAGCGGGTTTTTCCAGGTTTATGAATTCAATTATTACTGCATGTTTCCAAGATGGGGAAATATTCCAGGAAGAGAGCATTGAATAATGAAGCTGTTTCTAGAGCTTTACAGTAAGATACTTCAATAAAAGTTTGGGATGAGATGGTATCCGGGAGTTTTTTTTGGGAATTTTTGAATTATTGTGTGGTCTCATTTGGTGAGGTGAAGTTTGGGGGCAATGGTGCTAAGGATAATTATTCGGAAAAAAGTTCTATTTCTTCGTTGAATTCTTTATTCTTGATTGGGTTTGGTATAAAAAAGAGGCTTGAAAGGATCGGGAAAATTTCCTTTTCATTGCCCTTGCATATTGAAAACCGTCTTGTTGTAAGGTGGAATTATCGGCCAATACTTTTTGTCTCTTTCAGGGAGAATCTTCTGGAGATAAAGTGGCTAGATGGCGTTGAAAAAGAATGAATGGGTGTTCGTCAAAAATTTTTTTTACCTTCTGGTTAGTTGATTTAGGCGGTGATGCTCCTGGTTTCTCTTGTTTTTCCAAATAGGGTTTGATTTTTTTCCCTTTATAAGCCGTTTTATTTTTTGGGGGAGTTTGGGATAAGATTTTCTATGTACCCATTTTGTCGGAACCGTTGCTGCTCGAATAGATGAATAATAGCATCGGAAAGTAACTCATCAGCATCAGTGATTGTTTTCAAGTTATTGGGGGGCTGAAAAACATCGTCTAGGTTTAGTTGAAAGTTGTTCCGTTTATAGTACCCTCGATAAGTCGATTGGGAGGGGGGAAGCATAGGGTTGTCGCAAAGGGAAATCAGAACGGGACAATGATGGAGTCTTTTTGTAATACACGCATGTTTGAGGTGTTCTGAATATTTTGTGCAAAGCTATGCCCAGTATATCAGGTAATATTTGGGTCGATAGAACGGGGGTTTCCCAAAAATCGATATTAATAGATTTTTCCCTCTGGATGTTGTAATCGTCTTCCATTAGGTGTGGTTGACATCCCCATTTTTGATGTTTACTATTTGTTCTAAAGTATTGTTGGGTAGTATTAAAAAAAGTTTAAACAACATCTTGGAATTCAAACATATTTTTGGTGGTTTATTCTGAAATTATATAAATTGGGAAGGTTATAATTATCTTAATAGCACAGGCTTCTAAACAGTTCAGTTCTCAGAAGTATTGGGATGCTGTATATTTTCCAATTATAATTGCCACACCCAGGGGGGGAACACGATCAGTTCTATAAATATTGAAAGGAACTGTAAACTTCTGTGGGTGAATAAAAATGAGTCTCAGTAACCCGCTACAACATTGTGTCGGGGAGAAATTCTGAAAACTCCTGCTTTGCTTTGATTCCATTTGCGTTCCAGTTTAAAAACAGTTAGAGAACGTTTTATTGACATTAATGTTCTTTTTGAAAAGGGCCCGCAAGTTGGAGGAGGAAAGTTTTAATCACAGGTGGTGTGGTTTCGGGAAGTTATCACTAATTGAATTAAGTTTCCAATAACATCTGTGCAGGAGAGGTATCTTGAATTGAAGTATTGGAAAATTTGTTTAATAGGTACTGAGTGTGGCCAAGAAGGGTAGATGGCGAGGCAGAAGGAGAATTTGCTGTAAGATTGGAAAATTTGCAAATTTAAGGTTGGCTATGTTGAGAGATTTTTCTGTGGAGGATTTGAATCAGACTTTTTTTTAAACCAAGATAATAACCACAACCCTTAAAATTTGCTAGTGTCTCCCCCACAGTTTATACATGTTGGTTTGGCTTCTTTGGGTTTAGTGCATTCAGAAAAATGATGATTTTGAGGACACTTCACACAGCGTGGGGGGAGATGGAAGTTTTTGTGTGACCTCGTGACATCTTGTACACTGAGGAATGTTTCGGGTTTTTGGGGTTTTCTCTAATGAGAGCATGTTGAATTTTTTTATATCAAAAACTTCTTACCCTGTTCATTGTTGTCTAATTCCACTCGCAGGGGCAAGGTTGTCTGTCTCTATAGAAAAGCCTTTAACTTTAATAACAGGAGGGAGGGATTTAAGTCCAAATAACATCATTATCTGTTAGAGAATAGGAACTTCGTAAAAAGACTTCCCGTTCTTGGTATCTGGATTACGAAAAGTATGATAAGGGGGCTGTGATTCTTCTAAAATTTTTAACTAAACGAAAGTCAGCAGCAGTAGAGTGTTAATTTTTAAGACTCTGTTCTGTTGTTGTGTTGAATACTCATTGAAACAATGGAATCTGTGTCATATTTTCGCTGGTAATTATTTACTTGTGAAAAATATTGGTGGTATTGATTTTTGGGGAGGCCCCAGTAGAGGTTGATTCTTGTGTTGATGCTGGGGTCACATTATCAATTTCATCATCCATCTCCCCCGAGAGGGGGGAACTTGTTGTGGGGGAGTTGATCGACACAAATTTTGAATTTTTTTAAGCTGAAATTGTTTGTCTTTTAGTTTGTGAAAAAATTTTACGAATTAAAAAATTATTTTCAGTTATTTCTTCATATTGTCGTTTGTGACTAATTTTGAAGGTTGTAACAAGGAACGGATGTAGAAGAAATTAACTGGAGGGCCTTGATTTGGGAAAGGGTAATTGGCCTTCGTCTTGTTGATGTGATTGCATATTGAAGGCTATGCAACAATGCCTTCTTTGTTTATGATAAAAAAAAAACACTATCTGTTTCGATAACTAAATTGTATATTTAACTTATTAAATATTATATTATTTGATAAAACAAATGTTCCTTATTTCCCACTTTCTTCAGCTGTCAATAATACAAATAAAATTTAAATTCACTCACGAACTTTGCTGGATGTAGTTATAAGCACTTAAATAATAATATCACCATTAACACAAACTTACTAGTTTCATGACCCCTCTGAACTCTCTTTTTAAATTTAAGGTATTCATACAAATGTTGTGATGAAAACAATAATTATAGCATTAAAGTCTTATAATAAAAAGTAAAAAAATGCGTTTTTCTTTTTTTCTTTTGCCTATGGTTATATCATCATTGTGCCCCCAGAATTGTATGTGTGTGTGTTTTTTTTTTTTTTTTAATATTTTGTAGGAGAAAGGAAAAAAAACATTGTCACTTTTTAAATTTTTTTGATTTTTCAAAGATACTTTCGATAAATTTTATCATTTTTTTTGTAATGCTTGCAATTTCAAAATAGCCTAAAAAAAAAGGATTCAAAGTGGAATGCTTTTTTTTTCTCCTGCAAAACAAACTTCCACATATCCTCAAATTTAAAGAAAACTTGTGGTACTGTGCTTTTGTAAATTTCGGACTATTCTAATGCAGGGTTTTCTTCCATGTTAAAAAGGGCCAAACGTTTCTTGACAGCACAGCACTGTTGAAACCAGTCTTCAATTTTGACACTAAAAATTTTAAAAGCTCACCTTGATACAATAAATTGGAAAAATCATATCAAAGAAAAAACCCAAAATTAGCTCATGCTTCGCAATTAGGTCGTTATAACAATTTCTAAACACAAACTTAAAAACAATATTTTTGCCTATTTTCATTCCATTATGTCCTACGGAATAATATTTTGGGAAATTTGCAGATAGTAAAATATTATTAAAAAAAAGAGCAATTAGAATAATAGGGGAGCAAAGGCTAGAGAATCAGAGATTTTTTTAAAAAAATTAGAATTCTAACCTTAACAGACCCAAAAAATATACTCCACAATAAATTTCCTCTTTAAAGAAAATTTTCCAACTAACTCAGCCATACATAGTATAAATACCTGCAGAAGGAATGATTTTAAACGCCATCAAATTTATCATACTTTAAAAGGGAGTTTTAATGGCGATAAAAATGTTCAATGTTTTCCTGAAGACATTAAGAATCCCAAAAACCCTTCATTATTAAAAAACAAAAAAAATTCTTAATATCTCACACTTTCTATTCTGTAGATGTTCTTGACATTTCACAGCACTGTGAAAATTTATAATAGTATTAAAAAGGTAAACATGTTACATTGTATAAATATTATTGTTATTAAGGTATTAATTCTGTACATATTTCATATTTGCATTTTATATGTTTGCATTTTATTTTTAAACGTAAGTTTTACTTTCTTTATTCTTGCTATAAAGCAAATGTAAGAATATTATGGGGTGGGGGGAAAATTCTGGGCTCAGTTGACTCAGCTGACAAAAATCCTCCCCCGGGTATGAAGAAACCACAGGATATCGGGGGAAAAAGATAATTTTAGTACAACAGAACTGGGAACCCTCTGCAGTGTAATTTACATACAGTGTTTGAATGATTTAAGGTGGCAACCCCATCAAAAGCTTTGTCCCGTGGAATCCCTTGGGAGACAGCAGATTTATTACAGAAGAGTGGACATTTTTCTCATCCCTAGAATGGAACTGGGTGCAAGGATAATCGGGGAAAACTATATTAATTTGTTAATTCTTAAAATTGTAATCTGTTTCTCCATTTTAATTTTATTGATAAAGATTTAAAATTATGTATATCCATTATTTATTTTTTCGTATGCTGTTTTAAGTTTTGTATTAACTTTGGGAAAAGGTTTTTTCAAACCTCCTTCTGCACATTATCATCGAAATATTACTTCCAAGAAAACATCAAGTTCAGAAATGAAGAAGGCATTTCTCAAAAAGTATTTCCTACGTACCCAGTTCTAAAGACATAGGTCCATTACTTTCAAATATTTACTACCATATCAATCGAAATTTCCCCCCCTTTTTTCTTCAAAAAAGTTAGAAGACGAGTCGATGGGAAAAATTTGGGTTGGGGAGTAAAAAAATAGGGGGGTAATCTGATCATAAATAACATCAAATAGTCATGTACTCATCAAATTAATGTTTACTACGAAATAACGTGAATATATGACGTACACTTTCTGTAATTTCAGGCAATTTTGTGGCCCTTTTTTGTACTGCTGTGTCTTATATAGTGCGACACTGTTATTCCGGTGTGACTCCCCCTCTTTGCTTACGTCTTAGGAAGTAAAGGCCTATAAAGTCTAGGTAGATATATCGTTCGCCTTTTTTTGTTCTTTCGTTGCCGAGCTACCAGACGGGGGATCTTTCACACCGTTAAAAATCATGTCGTAGCTCCTACGATAATAAATCAAACGCACTGTAATTCCAAAATTGAGTGGCAAAAACGTCCCCGTGTGCTTTTTTGCGAACGCCCAAAAAGAGCCAGAATGGGGGGCGATTATATATTAAGTATTTATCCAGCCCAGGAAATGCTTTATATCTTCATCAGCGAATCACAAGACGCACACTTTTAAATTTGTCGACCTGCAACGTGATTGGTGCCGGAGCAGGGACTTAAATTTGGAAAATGAAATCCAGACGTTTGGGTGGAAAGGCATGGCACAAAGAGAAATCCAGAAATGCATACATGTAATCTGTTAGTTGGGGGGCCCGAGGGGCAAAGACCGGGGGGGCCGAGACGTAGATGGGAGGACAATACCAAAATTGATTTGAGGAGGTGGTATATAATGGTAGGGACTGTATTAATTTGCTGAGAATAGGGATGGATGGCGGGCTTAAAGGGGGGCGGTAAATAAGTGTTCATTCTAATGCAGTTAGTTTTTTTTTCCCTTAAGGGGTTTTTTTACGACGCTTTTAATCCCGTGATTATCAGCGCCTGAATGATTGAAGGTGAAAATGCGAGAAAAATGAATCCAGGTTCCAGCGCCAAAATTTCCCCACTTTGTTCCATGGGTTGGGGGAAAACCCCCGGAAAAAACCCCTTAAAAGTAACTTTTTCCCAAACCAGGATTTGAACCGACCCCCGCTCGTTAACGGTCAGCATGCTAACCGTTACTCACGGCGGGGACGCAGTTATCCTGATCATGACTATTTTGGATCATGGTGTTAAACTTTGGTTTAAAATATTGGTATGAAAATCAACTTATTAAGATTGAAGATAATAAACGTACAAAATTTTATACTCTAATACTACCTGCACAAACGCGCTCAGCGCGGGGACTGTGTTTACCGCTCGCCAATCGGAGGAAGATACGTCAGAATGACATAGACTTGCTATGGTAGAGGAGAAGGGGAAAAGACCACTCACAAAACTTTTGTTGCGGGGAAAAAGTTTTTTTTCATAGCTGCTGGAGTAAATAGTGCTTTTTCTGCCACAAAATTTTTAAAAAATAGGAAGAAACGTAACATTCGTCATTAGAGTCCTGACATAAAGAATAAAGAATTTAAACTTCGCAATTTAAAATTTTCTTCAGGGGAAAAGGCCAGCTCAGTGTTGATATGTTGAATAAATTCGGTTTAAGTCGAAACTTACATTTTCGTAAGTCAGTTTTGGGAAGGTAATAGGCTTTTTCGAACGATAGAAACTGCTCGTGATGAAGCCTTTAAACGATTATGTAAATATTAATTGAAATTCAAAGTGAATTTTTTACGTTCCAAAATCTTGTCAAGGTCCCCGCCGGGGTAAAAGGGTTGCGCGTCTAGCCGCGAAACCATCCAGGGTTCGATTCCCCGGGCGGGGCAAGTTACCCGGGTTTATTTTTCCGGGTTTTAAACACCCCGATGAGCAAACGCGAGTAACTTTTGTGCTGGACCCCCCCCATTTCACCGGCATTATCACCTTCTTATTCAGACGCAAATAACACAAGCTGTTGATAAAGGCGAAAAAAACCTACTAAAAATCTTGTCTTAATTGGAAAGAAGTTCAAAGTTATCATAATAAATTCCTTCAACCCGTTAAACAATGTCATATAAGTTACAGGTGGGCCTGGTTGGCGCATTTAGGGCTGGCCTTCATCCCCGGGTTGCGGGTTGTTTCCCGGGCCAGGTCGATTGCATTTAAGTTGCTCATAAACCTCGGCAGTTGCGAGCGTCGTTAAATAAAAAAAACATTTATCGATTTACAGCTGGGACTTATTGACCCAATGGCCGGGGCAAAGATCGTTTGAATAATACAAAGCCTGGTTGATTTTACAAGACTAAACTTAGCAAAAAATCCAGACTACCAACTGGCTGTAAAGATTGCTATCATTTTGCGGCTCAACATTGATGAGCAACTGTTTTCCTATGATAACATTAATAAAGCGGGCATCGAACATCTGTACTGATGTTTCATTACGATCAGTAGGCCTGTTCCTTTCAGATGCCAACAGCATAAAACCTCGTTTTCACGTACTGATAATAAAAATATAACAAGAATGATATTGTACATTTAAGTAGGTATAAAATGTCTATTATTTCTGTAAAATAAATATTTCTGTATTAATTAACCCAAATAAGACTGACGTCCTATATAGGACACCGGACGTTTCACACAAATATGTTAATAATAAATGACTATGATAGACTAAATATAGAAAAAGAAAAATTGGAGGCAATTTATAACACATAAGGATTATGGTATCATGATTGCCGACTATGAAAATCTTACACAGCAATGTTAAAAAAATAAAACGTTCGGATCTATATATAGGACGTCAGTCATATCTGGGTTAATAAGTCCAAGATAGTTTTGCAAACACTGAACGGGAATTCATTTCATGAACCTCGTAATAGTACTTCCTTTTGTGTATATTTTGTACGAGATCCACCTTCTTCCAGTCTACCCATATACAGAGCGCAGCTAATATCTGCATTCTGGTCATGAGCTGTGACCAGCTCGGAGGCGCAAACTTGTGGCAGGCCTGCTCTAATACATTAATAAGAAAACGAATATAGTAATTCAGATTATCTTCGTGTCGTCAGAGAAATTATCGGTGTTTTCACAGTGGAAAATTTTAATAATGATTTGAGTCTTCTATGCGTATTTTATGATACTTTGAATCTTAACGAAATACGCTCTAAAGGCTGTCCACAATAAACCGGGAACGGAAACGCGAACGGAAATATTGTTAAAATAAATGTATTTAAATGTGAGCATTCAGAATTAACCATAAGTTTTCCTGAGCCTGGAACGTGAAAATTAATTATAAAGTCACTTTCGATATGCTTCGATCACTTTCCATTTGATACCATGTTTCAACAACAGATGGCTCGGATGGAGTCGCACACAGTAGACAACGAATAGGACAGAATACGTATGTATTGCTGTCATTTGTTGCCCAGCTACTGAAGAGAAGAAAAGAAACTTCATGATAAGACTACCAGCAAAGCAAAGAGCCTACTTTTACGAGAACCCTCAATACCGATAAGTTCCTGAAAATTAATAATTTAGCTCTTTTTCTTCCAATTTCTGCCTCTCTTTTTTTTATCCTGGCAGTGTGTGCAATACCCTAGATCATATATATGTGATCTGGGGCAATACGTATAAAGGAGAGGAGACTTTGATATGTCTCTTGGGTCTGGGAGCCCCAAAAGATGACTACAGGATGGCTTAAAATTTTTCATGTTTCGGATTGCTGTTTAACGAATGGAAATAAAAAAAACACACACACACACACACACACACACAAACAAGCAAAGAAAACAAATTGATGAATGTATTAAAACAACTAGCGAAATCTGCACTCTCTCTCTTTTTCAAATTAAGTGAAAAAACTCGTGAGGTTGATGGTACTCAATAAGTAGAAATCTTTTTCAAGTCTTGTATTTAAATGTGATAACTTTAATCTTAAAACTTCCTTCTTCGTGTCATACTCGATGAGGATCTTATTGGTCTTTTTATATTGATGACCTTGAAGGTCTGTTGCTTGCTGTTAGATGTCTTAATATTTTTTTATTGTAAAAGTCTTTTAAATGAATATTATGGTATGGTCCATTCTGTTTTCTTACAACATTTTTATTTGGGATTCTTCTGGGGTCTAAAAAGAATATTACTAATTCAAAGTGTCTATTACGCATAATTTCATTTTCTTTCATTTCAAATACATGTCGCCTATTTTTTTGAAGATTTATATGGCATTTTTCTTAACGCAGACGGCCTACGATATGACGAGCCCATTTCATCTTCAAAAACCAGTTATAGATTAGGCCTATATTCTTGATCGTGAATCAATTTCGGGAGCCGTATCTCAATTTTGTGCAATGTCTGTTTATAAAGAACGAATACAAGATGCTAGTTACAGATGGCATACAGTAATATCTCTCAATAAAAAGTAGCATTAGCACAGACTGTAAGCGGAGTTACATGACTAGATATCAAGTGTGACGTTCTGTTTTAAATTCCAGTCTTACATTATTTTCTTCTAACGTATCCACCAATATTTAAACTCCAGATCAAAAAGTAACTGTTGAAAAGAAGACTAACTAAATTTCTGGCAAGCAATCGCGCTGCAATGATAATCGGCGCCTTAGTGTCGATAAACTGAAAAGCAGTATAAAACTTAAGTTCGCTTAAAAATACGAGCAATGTAATGCGTACGTCCAACAATTGCAAGCACCTATAATCACAGCGCTGAATCTTATTGTTTATGATTGTTTCCATGACTATGGATAGTTTTTCTTGAATGAGTTATTCATTACAGTTCGCAATTCTTAAGCTGTGGTTAAGTGTGTTGTGGTCATAGCATAAGTACGAGTAGAAGTACGATTTATGGGAATATTTCCTGTAGAAAATGGTTAGAAGGAGTGAAGAATATTGCGTAAGTACATAATAATATCTCGTTATTGCATTATTGAATTATTTATTTTTTGGTGCAAGGGACTTGTCTTTTTATGTACTGTATGTACTTATTTATATTTATTTATTTATTTATTTATTTATTTATTTATTTATTTATTTATTTATTATTTTGCTAATAATTGTAACATAAATTATAAAATATACAGAGAAACTTTAGCTCGCCCCTGAAAGAGTAGAACTCGTGCTCAGGGGCGGATTCCTGAATTGAAATTAATAATTATACAATACAATTATAATTAATAATTATACAATACAATTTGCAATTATAGTATATAAATTTAAATTTACAATTTTTCAATTTTATAAAATCGTACAAAACTTTTTAAATTTAATACTAGAACTATTCGAATTGACAAGATTAGGATATTTAAATATAAATTTGTTATATATTCTTGAGCCTAAATTACTACTATGATTAAATATTGTAACAGTGTTGCATTTTGGTACCCTTGTACCATCAAAAAAACATGCTTTTAATTATTTTTAATCTGCACACTCTTTGTACATAAGTACGTACTAGAGTCCTGCATAACCGGTTACGAAAGATAGAAAAGACAGATTTGCTATTGAACGCCTAGCGCTATAGACAGTATGCGAAGCTCTTCCGTCTCGGAATAGTCCAATGTTCGGTTTAACCAATGTCCGAGTCTCACTCGGTTGGACGCTCTGGATCATGAAGACAGATAGTATTGAGCCATCCAGGAGTTCCAGAATCGTTGCAAGGACGCGATTATCATCGTGTACCTTTCAAATGATATTTCCTCCCTCTCTCCTCATTGATTGAAGCATGCATCATGAAACTACAATCATTAGAATTGAGAGTGCTTTTATTTTTTGTTAATAACTCATCTCTCCTAAAACGATTTATTAGAGAAATAATACATCCACTTAGAATAATTAAAAGACATAGACTATATTAACAACTACTTCTTCAGAAGTAGCCTATGTATTTTGAGATTAAAGTATGAACGTTGCAATAGAGAGTGTACATATTTTCTCTTCTCTTTTGTAAGTAATTGTAATTTATTTTATTCTTGTATTTGTTCATCTATGCATTACGTTTATTTCCTTTGTTACCGGTGTCCATTAGTTGATTTATATATTAGTTATGAAGATAAATGTACCAAAGTGTCCAATCAATTATAACCCTATTTCAAGCTAACTTACTTCCTTACTTATGGCTTTTAGGGAACCCGCGAGTTCATTGCTGCCCTCACATACGTCCACCATCGGTCCCTATCCTGAGCAAGATTAATCCAGTCTCTATCATCATCCCACCTCCCTCAAATCCATTTTAATATTATCCTTCCATCTATGACTCGGCCTCCCCAAAGGCCTTTTTTTCACCTCCGGTCTCTCAACTAACACTCCATATGCATTTCTGAATTTGCCCATTTTGCTACATGCCCTGCCCATCTCAAACGTCTGGATTTAATGTTCCTAATTATGTCAGGTGAAGTATACAATGCGTGCAGTTCTGCGTTGTGTAACTTTCTCCATTCTCCTGTAACTTCATCCCTCTTAGCCCCAAATATTTTCCTAAGAACCTTATTCTCAAACACTGTTAATCTCTTTTCCTCTCTCAAAGCGAGAGTCCAAGTTTCACAATCATACAGAACAACTGGTAATATAGCTGTTTTAAAAATATTCTTTCAGATTCTTTTGACAGCAGGCTAGATGACAAAAGCTTCTCAACCGAATAATAACACGCATTTCCCATATTTATTCTGCGTGTAATTTCCTCCCGAGTGTCATTTATATTTGTTACTGTTGCTCCAAGACATTTGAATTTTTCCACCTTTTCAAAGGATGAATCTCCAATTTTTATATTTCCATTTCGTAGAATGTTCTGGTCACGAGACATAATCATATACTTTGTCTTTTCGGGATTTACTTCCAAACCTATCGCTTTACTTGTTTCAAATAAAATTTCCGTGTTTTCCCAAATCGTTTGTGGATTTTCTACTAATATATTCACGTCATCCGCATAGACAAGCAGCTGATGTAACCCGTTCAATTCCAAACCCTCTTGTGTTATCCTGAACTTTCCTAATGGCAAATTCTAGAGCGATACTCTTTTCACACCCTTGCAGATAAGCAGACGCCTACATGTCCCGATCGTGTAAATTGTTGGCGACACTGATCGTTCAGCATTAGTCCCATTTCTTTCGAATACAACGTAAACGTCATTAAAAGAAAACATACTTGGAATCTGTGAAGTGACACTGAAAAAAGAAGTCTTCTGCGCATGTAGCGATGTCCAGTGAGTAATCAGGTCACGAAAGGAATTTATTGCGTGGGTGAGGGCTGGAATAGAGAAAAAGGAAAAGGAGAAGACGCTGTCAGGCTCCGCTCTCTCCTGAGTGACGTCGTGCGCGACCATACTTCAGATTCCAGGGCAGGGACTGTGTTAAAGGCAGTGGTGAGTGTTGTAACTACGTATTTATCCCCTTACCGGTCCGCTGTATGATATTACTGAAGAAAATTCTCGACAATGTATGGGCTATTCCATCTCAAATCGACCGAAATATAGAGAAAATTGACCTTGAAATTTTTAAATACAATGACATTTTTTCTGTCCGTTGACAACGGACAATGCTTTGTGCAAAGTTTGAGGCATCAGAACTTCAAAGTGTTTAAATTAAAAATATTTAAATTTATCGTATTTTCATAAAATTAGCAGCTTTAAACTGTTGTGGCTCCGAAACCCTTTCACCCAATGATCAAAATCATGGTTTATTTTGATGCTGAGAAGTTAAAGTTTATATTGATATGTAAACAGTTTTTCTTACGTTTTGTGGAAATGGAGAAATTTAGATTTTTCTTCATTAAGACGCCATTGCCCACGAAAAAAATATTTTTAAAATATAATGTTAGATTCCGCATTGAAAGTACAAATAAACACATATTTTTACTGGTGGTACGTTGATAAGAAAGTATTGAAAATATGAAATAAAGAAAATAAATAGTACGCGCGTGAACTAACCAGCTGACTGTGAGGCGGGAGCTAGCCTAGCCAAGCAAGGCCAGAAGACATAAACACGTGATGTTTCGTCTAGTAGCGCATAGCTGGACTAGCTTTATCACAATTTCATAAACACAGGAGTAAAATGACGCCCAATACTCGCTTATCTTCAGCTCTCGGACAGTTCGTGCGGTATTGCTCCGTTCAAGTCTAGGCGTGTGGATATAATTTATTTAATGCCCTCGAAACTTATTGCCGAGCCACTAAGCAAACAATGCCGAATCCCTCTTAATAATGCAAGGTTTTTTCTCAATATTTTTTACATTTTTACAAATGGGCAAAAAGCCTAAGAGTAAGTAAAATCAGATTATCTGTCTCTCTGTATACAGTAAAAATAAGGATTACTTCTTAACATAATCTACCAAATGTCAGCTTCAATATAAGCTCCCGTTCAATGTTCTGCAGTAAATGGTTCCAGAGTTCTGAGCGCTGAAAGAGGCTGTTTTTATAAAATACGCTAAATTTGTCGCTCAATAGTACGAAAACCGTTTGAGTTTCGATAGTATATTTTTGAAAATGCACTCTCCTCAGCACCTTGTATAAATAGGGAAAAAAATTAGAGTATTAAAAAATGCGAGGTCTTTTACTGATCGATTTCATATGGAATAGCCCGTATGCTCTAACGGCAAACATGATAAAGTACGTAATAGATATCGCAAAATAATATATTAATATGAAGTTTCAAAATTTGAAATATTCTTTGCATAACCTAAATTTTCCGACCACATTCTTTTAAATTCAGGCGTCTATGTTATTGGTATGTTGGGTAGGGTTCCCAGACGTCCTGTAAAATACGGGATCGTCCCGTTTTTCGCTAATGCATCCGTTGTCGAGAAAGTTTTCGGGACAGTTTTCGTCCCGTATTTTAGAGTTATAAACTGAGAAAAATGGAAAAGTTACAATGTCTATTCTACATTACAAGTTACAAACATCGTACTTCACCATTGCATTGTAGATGGACTATTATGAAACAATTATTGTGAGTTATTAATTTCTCAAGGCGAGTAATGGCAACACTAAACTTTTAGATGAAGTCTGGGTGGATCTTTTTAAAAGTACTGAAGGAGAGCATGTGTCGAAAGATTATTTTCTCGCATGAACGCTCTATGGACTGATGAGAAAAATAAATTGTCTGTAAAAACAGTAAAATCAATGCTTGTTGTAAAATCATTCTTCAGTGAGGACTGTGTTGCTTTTCATGACATGATTCTACAAAATAAACAATTGGTAAATGCGATTAATTCTTCAGAGAAATATTGCAAGGCCAAGGCGGTTTGATTTATAAGAATATTGTCACGTGAGTAACATAGTGTATTTTTTTTAGATATTTCTGTAATAACTTAAGGTACGGTCACACGTCGCTACTTTTGCAGCGCTACTTTTATACTGCAGATGCAAAAGTTGCGTGTCGTGTTCACACGTAAGCCAAAAGTAGCACGCTGCACGCTACTTTTCGTGCTGCGCAACCCGAGTGCTGCAAAGTTGCAACAAGAGGTTGCGAGTCTGTTCACACACAAAGCGCTACTTTTTGCAGCCGCAGTCATGCTGCAGGATTCCATCTCCGTGTTGACTTCTCAATATACATTTTGTGGTTATGTTCGCATTATTAAGAAATTCATGCGAAAGCTTCCTTATCTATTATTTGCTTTTCTGTCGTATCTAGTATTCAGAAATTGACATTATTTTTTACTATAAAGCTTTTAAAAACGCCTATATACTTAAATGATAACCAACAGTATATTCACGTAATCAATGTTGGCAACCCTCCTGTTTGGAACTACGCTACGGAAAATTTAAAAAATGAATTATATCATCACCAAATATGCTCAGACTGTGTTGTGTATTTAATAACTGTTACAAATAATTTATTTTCATCACATTTAACATTAAAATATATCCAAACAATAAAAGTATCATTGACACATTTGGGTGGTAACAATGGTTGCAACCGCAGCAAAAGTTTCAACAAAACCGTTATCAAAAATGCTGCGGCTGCAACCCTGAGAACCCTGTTCACACGTCGCTACTTTTAAGCTGCGCGCAGCATGGAAAAGTAGCGGGCAGCAGGGTCGGCAGCCGCTACTTTTCGGGTTGCACCATTGTTCACACGTCGCAGTACAAGAGTTGCGCAGTTTTTTGTACTGCAGCGCTGCAAAAGTAGCGACGTGTGATCGTACCTTTAGTAGAAACAATTTGAAGGCAACTTGCATAAATAAATTTATTTTAAAGTTTTCAATCATATGATTGATCATTTTTGCAAGATTATTATTTGGTAATACATCTTACAGAACATATAGGCCTATATTCCAGTGACTACAAATCCAAAACAATCATCAAACTTGGTATACCATAAAATAATTAACGTGAATAATGCCGCACTTCTTCCACACGTACACAATACAAGTGAAGAACCTGGGGAACAATTATTATAGAACATTTTCAACAAATGTGTTGCATATAAAACATACACCATTTAATCGTTAACATCAGTAATATTTGCATAACACCTCGTAGAATCTGTCTCACACAGACGTTAAGTTCAAATATTTTACATTTTATCAATTTTAACAATTATATATAATAGCGACATTTAACAAAATGTGACATGAGTTCTATGTAATTTACATTCATATATTTAATTTTTATATTTCACTTTTCGGCAAGTCGGGCGAAACTACACAAATTAGTCAAATTGAGCATTTCTTACACCAATATCAGATTTTATTACATATAACTCATGATTAATTATTCAAATCATTTTGTCGTGTAGGCTTTCACGGTTGGAGTCTATAGATCTAGATTCATTTTCCGGGCTGAGAGGCCGTGGTCTATTGGTTGGTTTTATAACAGACGTTTCGTCTGCAACTGCGGCAGACATCTCAGTGGAGTGGTATCGAGGTCGCAAAACTCTTGAGGCAACTGACGCCGAGAAGAGTTTTGCGACCTCGGATACCACTCCACTGGAAGATGTCTGCCACGTTGCAGACGAAACGTCAGTTATAAAACCAACCAAGACCACGGCCTCTCAGCCCGGAAAATGAATCTAGATCTATTCAAATCATTGTTATCCTTATTACTGTGAACACCTTAATGGACTTACGTTTAGATTTCGTAACATTTTGAATATTATTTTGATGATGCCGTATTGGCGAAAACGTTCATAAATTTCTTCTGTAAGATGTATTAGCAATTAATAATTTTGCAAAAATGATAAATCATATGATTGAAAACTTTAAAATAAATTTATAACCTTGAACTGATTTATCTGAAAAATAAAAAATTAATTGTAAGTTACATAAATAAGCTTAAACTTAATGTAAATATGCTCCCTAGTTACATAAATAAGCTTAAACTTAATGTAAATATGCTCCCTAGTTACATAAATAAGCTTAAACTTAATGCAAATATGCTCCCTAGTTACATAAATAAGCTTAAACTTAATGTAAATATGTTCCCTAGTTACATAAATAAGCTTAAACTTAATGTAAATATGCTCCCTAGTTACATAAATAAGCTTAAACTTAATGTAAATTTGCTCCCTAGTTACATAAATAAGCTTAAACTTAATGTAAATATGCTCCCTAGTTACATAAATAAGCTTAAACTTAATGTAAATATGCTCCCTAGTTACATAAATAAGCTTAAACTTAATGTAAATATGCTCCCTAGTTACATAAATAAGCTTAAACTTAATGCAAATATGCTCCCTAACAATTTTGTTTACTATTTGTTTACTTACCCTTAGTTAATAAAGTGTTTGTGTAGTAAACATAACTACACACACACACTTTGAAAGATTGATGGGTGCGCATACTAAACTTACTCATTGAAAACTGGTAACTTAAGTGTCCCGTATTTTTTTTTTCCAATATGTCCGGGAACCCTAATGCTAGGAGCCCGCGAAAATGATTTACACGTTCGGGGCGTGTAAGCATCTGCTTATCTGCAAGTTTTTGAAAAGAGTTTTTTTTTTTTTGGTAGCATTGTAAACTAAGTAGCCTACAGAAATAAATTGAAGAGTCCACTGCAATAATGATGGATGTCATTTGGAACACATTTTGCAGGAGACGCAATTGAAAGTTTGAAATGCTTAGCGCTCAAAGCTTAACTGAGATTTTCCGATCATTACTGGACAATGACTATCAGTGTTAATGCCATATAACTCTCTATGTACATTCTATATGTCTTAAGCTATGCATTGACAGTCTTGGTTCATTTTCGACAAGAAAGTGACATCCATCATTCTTGCAGTGGACTCTTCAATTGTTATCGCTTGAAAATAATTTTTAAGTGTTTCTAATATGAATCGATGTATGGACAAACTGTTAAATGAAAAACGCATCCATTATATTATTCGAATCGAAATTTTTAACGAAACGTGTTTTAACAATTGTGTATTAAATATATCAGTTTCTCCCAGAAAATGATTTTATTTCTTTTATACGCGTTAATTATTTTTATATCGCGTCCCCCTTGATATGGCAGACCATCTCTCGGGGTCGCGATATCCACAGGTTAAGAAACGCTGTTCTAAACTGAAACGTCTGAATGATAGTGTCGTGTAGGTTGTTTTTTAGGCTGCATATGAACTGATACTATATTAATTCTTTTATCTCTGATTTACATAATTACGAACATGTGTTGTCACATTTTAAGTCTTAATGGCCTGTCAACAGACCGATGGAGTTTAACATTCTTGAGTGAGCAAAGGCTAGCTTGTCTCGATTACGTTAGATTCATACGAGATAACTGTGACCTTTATAACTTTTTCATGTAAAATGAGAAAATATTGTGGTACTGCAAAAAATGTATTTGGAGATACCATAAAAAGTGACTTTAATCTGTTTACAGCGATTTCTTCTAATCTATTTATCGAATTTTACTCCCTGTAAGTCGGTTTATCTAGAGACGATACACCATACATATGACATTCAGAGTGTACCCAGCGAATAGGGATTATAAAGAATGGACACTTCGCGTCGGTACCTTTGATGTAGCGGGTCTGATTTCAATGACCTTCAAGCCAGCTAAAGCGTGAGATTCTGCTTTCTCCCTAGAGTTGGCGCTGACATCACACCAGCTAGCAGTCGACACAGCGGAAATATAACACATAATTAATATATCTAGGTACATTATGTACTCAAATAAAATAAATTGGATCCATAAAATAATAAATCCGTCATTAACTGTAATGTCTAGACTCTAGAGTTCCTTTATAATGAGAGTTGAGACGTTGACCCCAACAACAATTAAAATATGTAATGATTTGATAGCGCTGAAAATGGAAAAGCAAAACTCTTACGAGAAGTAAAACCATATACCTATATTATATTATATACAAATATTAAACGAATTCGATACTTAATTTTATAATGTGTTATATTATTTTATAATATAATTTATGATATCTGAAATATAAAATATTATTATTATTACAACTAGTTTGTCACTGAGAAATAAGGAAAAGCTGTTAACTTGAATTTATTTGAAGCAAAGCGTTACTGGATTATGCAGTAAGGTAGGTGATGTTTGGATCCTGTGTCTCAACTCTATTTTCAATATTATCTTAGCGTATGCTCGATTACACTAACCTCTAGCGCTTGAAAGTGGAACTATACGCTGGCGCACAGAGAAACAAAACACAGGAAAATTCGCTCAGTGTCCATTCTTTATAATCCCTATTCGCTGGTGTATCAGTATAGATATTGTACCAAAATTTTGACGGATGATGGATAGCTTAATTCTAAACAAAACAAAAGCCTTAATAAACTTCGTTCGCATCTCAATAGTTTCCCCGCAAATGACTATAATTTCTGAGTCCAATATATCTAGAAAAGATAGTAGTTTAAGTTAAAATACGACAAAAAACAATTGAATTCATGTTTAGAAAAACAAACGAACAATCTGATGTTATTGTTGGCTGATAGCGTCATATATCGTTTCTCGTTAGCCACGACGTTTCATCTATGGAAGAAATGGTGAATAATGATTTTAGTGTTCTTGAGTTCTGTGATATAGGCCTACGTCTTTGTGGAGAAGGTAAATGCAGCTCAGAAGCGGCAATTCAATTATATCAAGTACGATTTCCACATCGCAGACTGATTGTATTTATTTCTCAGTTAAAAGTAATTTAATTATTTATTTATTAATGAATTAGAGCTAATTTAATTATTGAAGTTGTAATTTAATTATGTGAGTTCAGTTTTCCGCTATTGATATCAGTTGTGCTAAATTCTCTTTTGAAATAATAACCGACAGAATGTTGTATCTGATTTAGTGCATGGTTAAAAATGATTCAACATTATGTTTCTGAATTCTAAATTTTTTGTTCAGAAAACATTTATTTTCAATTTACACTCAAAATTTCGAAAAATTCATTAGACTTTTTTTTTTGTCCAGGAACACCATTCTTACCACCAGTAAAATTTCGGTATTTATACTCTCTTTAATAATTTTTGTAAACAGTTAACATTGGCAACGCATCTATTGTTATATACCATAACAAGAGCTTTCCTCAGCGAATAGGGATTGTAAAGAATGGACACTGAGCGAAATTTCCTGTGTTTTGTTTCTCTGTGCGCCAGCGTATAGTTCCACTTTCAAGCGCTAGAGGTTAGTGTAATCGAGCATACGCTAAGATAATAATAATTGAGAACAGAATTAAGACACAGGATCCAAACATCGCCTACCTTATTGCATAACCCAGTAACGCTTTGCTTCAAATAAATTCAAGTTAACGGCTTTTCCTTATTTCTCAGTGACAAACTAGTTGTAATAATATTATTTTATATTTCAGATATAATAAATTATATTATAAAATAATATAATATATTATAAAATTAAGTATCGAATTTGTTTAATATTTGTATATAATATAATATAGGTATATGGTTTTACTTCTCGTAAGAGTTTTGTTTTTCCATTTTCAGCGCTATCACATCATTATATTGTGACTTTTTATTAGTTACAACAATGTAATTTATTCGTCACCACGTCGTTGATCCGGGTCACCACGCGGTATGGTCCATCCCAGGCACGCTGCAGCTTTGGTGATTTCCCTTTGGTCCTGGTAGGTCGATACAGCCACACCAGGTCGCCCTCCTGGAATCCTGCAGAGTTGGCCAATCTGTCGTAGCGCACCTTCATCCTGTCGCTGGCCATTTTGAGGTGCTCTCTGGCCAGTTGGTGAACTCCATTCAACTTCTCGGTGAGTTCTGCCACATAGTCAGTTGCTGGCTGGTCGGCGCTGGGTGGCGTGCCAAACAGCAGATCACAGGGCAGGCGCAGCTCTCTCCCGAAGACCATGTTTGCCGGTGTCATCCCTGTTGTATCGTGGACCGAAGCTCTGTAGGCCAAGAGGAACAGTGGGACTCTGGCATCCCAGTCTCGTTGATGGTTGGACACCACCTTCCGCAGATGCTCTTCCAAGGTTTTGATGTAGCGTTCCACCATACCATCGGACTGTGGGTGGAGGGGAGTGGTCCTGGTTTTATGCACCCCCAGACGCTCGAGCAATTCTCCCATCAGGTTGGATTCGAAGTTGCGCCCCTGATCGCTATGCAATTCCCGGGGCACCCCGAATCGGCAGATGAAGTTGTCAAGCAGCGCGTCGGCCACCGTCGAAGCCTCTTGGTTAGGAATCGCGTACACCTCTGGCCATTTTGTGAAGTAATCCATGGCTACTAACAGGTAGCGGTTCCCGCGATCCGTGACCGGGAACGGTCCAGCAACGTCGATGGCGATCCTCTCAAAAAAGGAGCTCCCACGTTGTACTGCTGCATGGCTCCCCTGCTGCGGGTCCTTGGTCCGCGACTGGCTGCACAGGTGTCGCATCTTCGGCACCATTGTTCCGTGTCGGTTCTCTGATGCAACCAATAGAACCTCTGCCTTAACTTGTCCAGCGTCCTGTTGGCTCCCAGGTGGCCTCCAGTCACTCCAGCATGAGTCTCCTCCAGCACTTCCTTCACCTTGCTCCTGGGCAGGACAAGTTGTTCTATGTGGGTCCTTCCATCGGCCGACTCCCAAATCCTCTTCAGGATACCGTCCTTGACAGTGAAGGATTCCCACTGGGCCCAGTAGCTCTTGTAAGTGGTGCTACGGTTGGCGATATCGGCCCATACTGGTCTCTGGCCGGACTCCACATCACGTAGTAGCTGTCCAATGTTTGGGTCCTCCAGCTGCTCCCTCCTTATGGCGGCGTTATCCCATCCTGGGCTCGGCTGGGCGGCAATTGCTCGGACTGCGTGGGCGCCATCCCGCTCTTCTACTTTTAGGCAGTGTTTACAGCCATCCGGGCACGGGCGTCGTGATAAGGCATCAGCGTTGGAATGTTTCTTCCCTTGTCTGTGTTCGGAGGTGAAGTTGTACTCCTGCAGTCGTTGAACCCAACGGGCGGTCTGCCCCTCCAGATTCTTCAAGCCCAATAGCCAGGTGAGTGCAGAATGGTCTGTCCTCAGATGGAACTCCTGGCCATACAAATATTTGTGGAAATGCTTCAGGGCTTCCACAATGGCAAGAAGTTCTCTACGGGTCACGCAGTAGTTTCTCTCAGCCTTGGACAATGTTCGGCTGAAGTAGGCAATCACCCTCTCTTGCCCGTCCTGTTCCTGAGAGTACTCCGCCGATGCCTACGTTGCTAGCGTCCGTGTCGAGCGTGAACTTCCTTCCAGGGATGGGATATCCCAGTACAGGAGCAGTGCAGAGCGCCTCTTTCAGTGACTGGAAGGATGACTCCGCCTCGTCCGTCCACTGGAATTGTCGTTTCTCCTCGGTCAGCTGGGTTAGAGGCTTAGCGATGTTGGCGTACCCAGCTACGAACGTTCTGTAATAAGTGCAGAGGCCGAGAAAGCGGCGCAGCTCCTGCTTGTCCCTCGGTCTCGGCCATCCTCTGACGGCTTGTAGCTTCTCCGGGTCCGTGGCCACTCCGTTGGTCCCTACTACGTGTCCCAAGTAGTTGACCTTCTTCTGGAATAGATGACATTTCTTCGGGTTCAACTTCAGTCTGGCTTGTCGCAGTCTCTCGAACACTTTCCTCAGGTTCAACAGCTGTTCGCCGAAAGTCTTGCCCACCACGATGACGTCATCAAGGTACAGCAAACAGGTGTCGTATGTCAGGCCTCTCATTACGGACTCCATTAGTTTCTGGAATGTAGCCGGGGCGTTGCAGAGGCCGAACGGCATAACGGTGAACTGCCATAGTCCCTGGCCTGTAGAGAATGCCGTTTTCTCCTTGTCCTCAGGATGTAGCGCCACCTGCCAGTATCCTGACTTGAGATCCAACGTCGAGAACCACTCTGCTCCGGCCAGGGTGTCCAAGGTGTCGTCAATTCGTGGGAGGGGAAAGCAGTCTTTCCTGGTGACGTCATTCAGTCTTCTGTAGTCCACGCAGAAACGCAGGTCCCCATTCTTCTTCTTCACCAGCACTACAGGTGATGACCAAGGGCTGTCGGATTCCTCGATGACCCCTCTTGCTTTCATGCCCTCCAGTTGGCTGTCAATCTCCTCTGTTTAGCTAGAGGGACGCGTCGAGGAGGTTGTCTGATTGGGCGAGCATTTCCGGTGTCGATGCGGTGCTGAACTTTCTCCGTTCTCCCGTAGTCATTTTCAGACAGACTGAACACGTCCTGAAATTCTGTCAGTAGATCGTGGACTTGTCTTCTTTCTCTTTTGCTTAAAGTCGCTGGCAATTCTCGAGCCAGCTCTTTCAGTGATGGGTCTAGATCTGGATGTGGTCGGTGACACTCCTCGTTTTCTGCCAGCGACGTCACAGACACCACCGGCTCGACGTTACCTAGTACAGTTCCACTAGGCACCTCCTTGTCCCGATTGGTGACATTCAGGACCCTCACCGGTACCACCTTCTGATTCGGGAGTAGGGATCTGGCCACATAAACCCCATCTATCGGAGTTGTTTGCGAATCGAGGAGCAGGTTTCTCTTCGGCTGTCCGTCCAGTCTTGCCGTCACCACCATCTCGCAGCCTGCCGGGATTGTCACATGATTCTCCAGGGTGAGTCTGCTGGCCTTGGGTTGGTCTTCGACGTCCCTCAGGAACACTTCATCCTGACCAAAACGCAGGATACGGCGCCGGACGTCCACCGTTGCATCGAAAATCCGCATGGCGTCGAGTCCCAGGATGACGTCTTCAGTGATGTTGGCGACGAACACCCACATCTCCAGTCTCCTCTTTCCCAATGTCAGATCCAGGAAAACCTCCTTTTGGATGGGCAGGTTCTCGCCTGAGGCAGTACGTAGCTCATACCGGCGCAGCGGCGTCCTCCCAGGTAGTCCACGCACGACTTCCGGTCTGGCGATAGTGAGCGACGCCCCGGTGTCTACCAGTACTCTGCATGGGCGGCCTCTTATCCATCCGTCAGCAATGAGCCCATCGTCGCATCTTCTGTTAACCGTCTTCAAGATCAGCCGAGGGGATGGTGATGACGGCGCCGACGTGCCCCTCATCGCATCGGCCCTTTTAGTTTTCCTGTTTGTGACCAGATCGGTCACAGTCCCTCCTCAGGTGCCCAGGCTCGCCGCAGGACCAGCAGGTAGGCAATCCTCGTCTTCGTCGCTCGGGTGATTTCGGTTGACGCTCCTCGACGTCGGCCGCCGCGACGCTCTAATCCGGTGCGATGCCGAGACGTTCGCAGTCAACTTGGCTGCCTCCATCCTGAGGGCCGCCGCCAGAGCTGCATTGATGGTGCGATGCTCTGCCAAGAGTAGCTGTTGCTTTATTTCCGGGTCTCGAACTCCGCTGCCGAAGGTGTAGGCCGCCTCTCCAGCGATGAAGTCATTAGGTAGGCCCCTGAGCGCCTTATGGGCCAGTTGTTCCACCGCCATCGCGAATTCTTGCAGGGACTCGCCTGACTGTTGGACCCTCGTTTTTAGTTGGGTCCTAAATGCTGCAGCAAGTTGATGGTCACCATAACGTCCCTCCAGGGCCGCCATTATCTCAGCGGCTGTCCCATCTTCTGGAACGCTGTGAAGAATCTCCGACGCCTGTCCCTGAAGCGCGGCCAGCAGCTGAGTAGTTTTCTCTGCCGGCGTCCACCCATTGTGCTCTGCGATGGCCTCGAACTGGCGACGGAATATCGCCCAAGACGTCGTACCGTCGAACTTCGGCGTCTTGACGTTGTGATGTCTGGCTGCAGCCGATGGTTCCGCAGGGGCACTATATGGAGTCCTCAACTCTGTGGCCGCTTCTTGCATGGCACGTCGAACCTCCTCGGCAACTATCTGTTTATGTTCTCTAGCCTGGCGATCCACCAACGCGAGAATGTGCTTGTTTTCCTCAGCGTGTTTATCCATCATCTCACTCGTCTTGTCCAGCAACTCGGTCGTCTGCTCTTGACGACGCTCGAGATCACGGATTTTGCCATCGAAATGGTCTACCTCCTGTCTCAATTCGGTTACTGTCTCGTTTATAGTTGTAAAATTCTTGTTTAGGTTGTCAAGATCGGCTTTGAGTTCGTCTTTCACGATGGCGACAATTCCATCTACGTGGGCCGAAACGCTTTCAATTTGCGAAGTGACGTCATCTTTCACTCCGCTTATGTCGCCTTTCACTCCGCTTATGTCGCCTTTCACTTCACTTATGTCACTTTTCATCTCCGTTTTCACTTCACTTATATCGTTCTTCAGTTCTGCGATGGCTTAGGATCAGCTGTAGGTTCTCCATTATCGATAATATCCCACTTCTGACACCAATGTGACTTTTTATTAGTTACAACAATGTAATTTATTCGTCACAACAATAATTCCTTTCTACAATTCACCTCAAACGCTCTCGTCAACAATTGGATCTTCACTCAACACAGTATTCGTTATAGCACTCCACCGACGACAATGACAATTTACTTGGACTAGTACGAACAACAATTAACTGTTAATCTTAACTAATATTTACAAAGCACTATTTACAAATCAGAACTATCAGTTCTCAGTTCACAGTTCTTCTATCTCAGTCACTCGAGTTCACAGTATCTCGAACCACAGACCTTCAGAGACAGTTCACTGTACTCGAACTCGGGTCCCTCCAACTGCGGTCCACTGCACTCGAACTCAGGTCCCTCCAACTGCGGTCCACTGCACTCGAACTCAGGCCTTCGGATGCTGACGCAGATGCGGACGCACACGAGTCGAACTCCGGCTGGCTTGCTTGCTCTGGCTTTCTCACTGACTGAATAACTGAAAACTCTGAAACTGAACTCTAGTTCGCTGGCGACTGCTCTTTTATAGCAAAATCATAGTTGCGAGAACCTTCTACAGGTGTGTAGAGAATTATCTCATATCTCTACATCGACAGACTTCTGGAATAGTCGAGAAGGTCGTTCCACATTCACTGCGTTAAGTAGCAGCTGCGCGCAGACTCGTTGCGTTGACGTAATACACCCTCTCTCTTCTCTCCACCGCGCGACGTCACTCAATGTTCCGTGGAGCCTGTGCGATTTGCTTTCTTGCGGGACGCTGGTCGTGAGTTCGATTCTCACGTCGCTGTCACAATATATTTTAATTGTTGTTGGGGTCAACGTCTGAACTCTCATTATAAAGAACTCTAGAGTCTAGACATTACAGTTAATGACGGATTTATTATTTTATGGATCCAATTTATTTTATTTGAGTACATAATGTACCTAGATGTATTAATTATATGTGTTATATTTCCGCTGTGTCGACTGCTAGCTGATGTGATGTCAGCGCCAGCTCTAAGGAGAAAGCAGAATCTCACGCTCTAGCTGGCTTGAAGGTCATTGAAATCAGTCTGGCCACATCAAAGGTACCGACGCGAAGTGTCCATTCTTTATAATCCCTATTCGCTGGTTTCCTACTCTTTGTGGTATTTATAGTTGCTTTTCCCAACCGCAGCGCCAATGTCATGACATGTCATGTTCCATCTCTGGAAAATATGACTATAAAAGATAAACGGCCATTAGTTGTCTTTCATCTTATATTTGGATAAATTTCTACAGAAGCAATCATTTACAAAATGTATCTGGATATGAAAGTGAAGGAATATGCTGAGAATGTCATCAATATAAGCCACTAAAAATATCTTCTGGCATTCATATCACTTATAAATACCGATTTTGTAACTAGATAACAGAGATGAAAAAAAAAAAACTAACTGCCTCGCTCGCTCGCTATGTTCGTTGCACTTGTCTTTCGAGTCTCGTGCTCTTCGAGTCTCGCTCATCATTCTCGAAATAGCATTTGGTCGGCGTAGAAAGATTTCGTAACTTTGAATAACATACATAATTGAAATAAATAACATTAGAGATGTTGAATTGATACAAAAAGACCAAACAAACCAGTATTATAGTTATTAAAATGGTTATATTATCAGATATTACCTATGGCTATATAAATAGAAAAATAAAATTCAAATAAATTTGCATTTCTAAGAAACATAAAACATAACGTTAAATAAAGCGTTAACATTTTTTAATTTGAGATTACACACTTGATCTTAAACATACGAAAAAAAATTCTAGCCTTTTAATAACGGCCTAGTAATTAAATAAAGATTGCTGGACGGATTATTATACATTGAAAGATAGAGATAGAGAGAATGGGCTACTTGATTGTTTATACATAATATATAACAGTTGCCAAAACATAAACGTTCAGTCTGGTATAAACAACTGTGACGATTCAAGGCTGCTTGACGTTCTTGAATTGACCATTTCCGATGTCTTGATCGTTCGTTACAAGCAGTCAACGACTTAGACAGTATTGTCGTGCTGGTTTTTGGCTTTGCATTTCTCGATCATAGTTCAACTCTACTAGATAAGTATTAGAAATGACTACAATATACGACGTCGTAACTCCCACAATAGTCGCGAAAATATTTTGTTTCCATAAAAATATTCTTTTCTGAATATAAAGTTTGAGTTTGAGTTTCTTGAGCTCTATATCGAAATCCCCTCATTCAATTTTAATTGCAATTGTGCGTTGCTTATGTTAAAAAGAAATGTTATGTTTTATTTAACGACGCTCGCAACTGCAGAGGTTATATCAGCGTCGCCGGATATGCCGGAATTTTATCCCGCAGGAGTTCTTTTACATGCCAGTAAATCTATTGACATGAGCCTGTCGCATTTAAGCACACTTAAATGCCATCTTCCTGGCCCGGGATCGAACTCGCAACCGTGGGCATAGAAGGCCAGCGCTATACCAACTCGCCAACCAGGTCGACGTGTTGCTTATGGAAGACCACAAAAGTAAAGGGGGAAAAAAAAAGGTGCTAACATTCGAAATTGAACTGTTGCGAAACATATATAACACGGATTGAAAATAGTCTGTGTCACCTTTGCGACTCCCTTTTGTTTTTCTCTGTTTACTTCTCAAAAGATTATTAAGAGCCATGAATGTCTCGACCTCTTACTTACTTACTTACTTACAAATGGCTTTTAAGGAACCCGAAGGTTCATTGCCGCCCTCACATAAGCCCGCCAGCGGTCCCTATCCTGTGCAAGATTAATCCAGTCTCTATCATCATACCCCACCTCCCTCAAATCCATTTTAATATTATCCTCCCATCTACGTCTCGGCCTCCCTAAAGGTCTTTTTCCCTCCGGTCTCCCAACTAACACTCTATATCCATTTCTGGATTCGCCCATACGTGCTACATGTCCTGCCCATCTCAAACGTCTGGATTTAATGTTCCTAATTATGTCAGGTGAAGAATACAATGCGTGCAGTTCTGTGTTGTGTAACTTTCTCCATTCTCCTGTAACTTCATCCCGCTTAGCCCCAAATATTTTCCTTAGCACCTTATTCTCAAACACCTGAACCTATGTTCCTCTCTCAGAGTGAGAGTCCAAGTTTCACAACCATACAGAAGAACCGGTAATATAACTGTTTTATAAATTCTAACTTTCAGATTTTTCGACAGCAGACTGGATGATAAGAGCTTCTCAACCGAATAATAACACGCATTTCCCATATTTATTCTGCGTTTAATTTCCTCCCGAGTGTCACAGGTTGCGTTTATATACAGAAGAAACCAGATTAATACTTCAAACGTACAAGTTTTGTTGATGTAGTAAGTTATAATCTTATAAGATTTCTGCCAGTCATGTAGCAGAAAAAAAGAAGAGTATCGAGTAGGTTTATGATATAATATTATGCTCTGTCTACGTTGCTAAGCATTTTTTAACATGAACTTCAAACATAATATTCCGATTAAGGACAGAACACTGAAATGCGCATTTGTGTATTCAATGAATTGTATGTATGTATGCCTTCCATACGTTTTGTTTTATTCCTACTTCCGATTTATAACGCTTTACGTGGCTGGTACATATTTTAGCGTGGGGCAACTGTACCTACAGTACTTAGGTGGTACTGTCTTCGCGCTACGAGTTGGCGCGGGGAGTAGATAGGCGGGACGGGGGAACTTTACGCTACACTCTGACCTGAAAACTTCGTCCACTTACTTGGCTACACGGGAACGGAGTCAGACATAAAAGATTCCGCATCTTCGGTGCTGTCGCTATGACTACCATTATCACATTTTTCAAAATTTCTGGAGTATGATCTGTCCATGATAATCGTCTGTTTATGTTTCAGCCGTGTATATTAATTCGAATCTCTCAACAAAGCCATTAGCCCCACCGCCCCCATCCTGATGAACAACAATGAGTGTTCTGGACACATTTACAGTAGTCAAAACTCCCGTAACATTTTTGTCGTGCCAGAACTTCGAAACGTTAAATTGGTAGGCCTATCTATCCGCATTTCGTCCAGATACAAAATCGGTTTTTCCACTTTCCTAAGCTTTCTTATTTGCTGTAGATATCTTCACGTATTCTAATTTATAGTGTTTTCCTAATTTTTTTTTTTTTTGCTGCACACTTCTTCCACCTGAAATCCTTTTTCTTCAGTATTCGTCTTAATGTTGTCTTTCATTTCAAACCAATTTTCTCTTGTAAAAGGGTGGACGTAGTAGGTAGTGGAGCAAACAAAATAATTATTCACACAAAGTCATTGTTTACTTTCGCGTGTGAATTAACTAGAGTTATTTTTCGACCTGCAAGAAGACAAACATATTTACGATAAATTGGAGCGTTGTTGTAATCTAATTCTCACGTTATATTTTTAGCAATGTAAACATCGTGTTTTTCTTCTCACCGCCGTCGCTAGCTTCCACCTGTAATATAACGTCCATGCTCTTCCCAATGTCACATTTATTAACAAGCTTCGATACTTCTCAAAATAGAATAGTTACTGGAAGACGCTGACTGGCAATTCAGTGATGTAACCTAAGTGACTTGAGCGATAAATATTTGTTATGAAAGACGTGTGGTGTGATTGGAGGGCAAAGAACTGCGCCACTTTCTGACTTTTTTTCTTCTTCTTCTTTTAAGTGCGAGCCATATAATACGTTAGCTCAGTAGTGGAGAAAATTGTAGCTTGACAGAAATCAAATATATTGTTCACTAAAGCCTTGTGCACAATTTTCAAGTAACTTGAATTATTCAAATCATCTAATTTCAAGTAACCTAAATATGTTTGTAGAACAGTATGATTAAACATTAAGTTAGTGATTAAACAGTTTATTATAAAATACAGTGTTTTCTCGAATATTCCGCGCCCTTGAATAAGCCTCGCACCTCACTTTTGAAAGGAGCAAAAGAAAAAAAACGATAATGAAAGTTTGAACAAATATATTCACGATAAATTAAAAACAATTAGACATAAATACAGTTCAGTTAACAATAAATTTTTATCCAAGAACAGGAAGCATTTCAAACGAATCCTATGCGGATGTCAGTTGTCTTGCTTAAAAGTCCGTTTATACGATATCCTTCATTTATTGTGTTCTACCCAAAGGCATGTCTTTCACTGCAAACTCAACATTCTCCAATCTTTCCCATTTCATGCCTTCCTCTTTGTCGCCGCATATGATCCATATATCGTAATGTCGTCTATCACCTGATATCTTCTGTCCCGAACTCTTCTCCCGTTACTATTCCTTCCAGTTCATCCTTCAGTAGACAGTTTTATTCTCAGCCAGTGTCTCAACCAATTTTTTTTTCTCTCCCTGATCAGTTTCAGCAGTAGCTATTCTTTCTCCACCCACTCTATCTAAGTCCAACACAGCTTCATTTCTTATTCTGTCTGTCCATTTCACATGCTTCTTTTTTCTCCATATCCACATTTCAAACGCTTCTATACGCTTCTCTTCACTTCGTCCTAATGTCCACGTTTGTCCCATACAGTGCAACACTCCACACAAAGCACTTTACTAGTCTCTTCCTTAGTTCTTCCTCCAGAGGTCCGCAGAAGATGTTCCTTTTTCTATTAAAAGATTATTATGCTATTGCTGTCCTCCTTTTGACTTCCTGGCAGCAGCTCATGTTACTGCTTATAGCACACTACAAGTGTTTGAATCTGTCCACTTGCTCTACTGCCTTGTTTAGAATTCGCAAGTTTACCTTCATTTTTCTTCCTATGACCATGGTTTTCGTCTTGTTTGCATTTATCTTCGTCCCATACTGCTCACAACTGTCATTTAGCTCCAGTAGCATATCCTTTAGTATCATTTTCTCTAGTGCTAACAGCTCCATATTATCAGCAAATCTTCTTCCTCTTACTATCACCCCTCCTATGTTCTGAAAACAGTTTTTCATTAAATCCACCATATACTAGTAGATGTTGAACAGGGTAGATGATAAAGGGCATCCTTGACGTACTCCTCTCCCTATTTCACTTTCTTCTGACGTTTCTTCTCCCATCCTGTCTTTGACTCGTTTCATATAAAGGTTACTGAACAGCCTCCTCTCTTTCCAATCTACACCTATTTTTTTAGGATCCCCGTAGTTTATTCCAATCCACTTTGTCAGACGCCTTTTCTAAGTCCACAAATACTTACTTACTTATTGGCTTTTAAGGAACCCGGAGGTTCATTGCCGCCCTTACATAAGCCCGCCATTGGTCCCTATCCCGAGCAAGATTAATCCATTCTCTATCATCATATCCCACCTCCCTAAAATCTAAGTCCACAAATACTACATAAAATTATTTTTCTCTCGGTATCTTTCGCCGATTGTTCGTAGCTTTTCCCTTCTTAAGATTATTAAATTTAATAACTGAGAAATAGCAATTAAAGTTGAATCACATTGTAAAGTGTTTACTAATTTATTCACACAGTTCTGTATGGATTCTTTTGGAACTCGGTGTAGCTTACATAGAGAGCGGGAATCGATTGGGATTAACCTCGAAGACTGGAATCGTTTCGCATATTACAAATTCGTAAGGAATGCAACTCGGACAAACCGCGAATGGTCGCTATAATACATTACAGGAGCGTACACAACTCGGGGGGGGGGTTACCGTGTTTGAACCCCTCTTTGAACTAAAAAAATACATATTTAGATTTTGAGTACTTTTTGATCCATAATCGTTTACCTATCATATATAAATAACTGTTGACGTGTTGACTAAATATATGATTATTGTGTAAGTGTAATAATGACACAAGAATTTTTTATTATACAAGTACAAAATCGAACATAAGATAAAATTTGTTAAACATTGGATGGCTGTGAAAAAAAAAAAAAACCTTTCAAAGATTTTATAAGGGTATTTATGAATATGTTCCGTTAGATCATGGTATAATATTAATAAATGTACCGTAACATAATAATAATAATAATAATAATAATAATAATAATAATAATAATAATACACAAAATTTAAAACACCGATAATGTAAATTGTAAACAATTTCAATAATAACCCTCCCCTACTTGACAAAATTCTGCGTTCGTCACTGATACCTTACATAGTAAAACATGAAGATGTAAACACACGTGATGAATTTCCTGTTATAATACCGTCAAATAATGATAAGATAAGTAATGAAGTAACTCCTGAAGGGTATCTCAACCTTGACAAACATCTGTTGAAATATTCAGATTCACTTTTGTGATAAAGTGATGGAGGTTGATTAGTGCAATTTGCGACATCATTAGTCAACACTTTTCACTTTCGAGACTTTACGAACTGCTTTGCAGATAGTGGTGGTGGTTGTTGTAGCAACAGCACTTCGGTGTAGTGGTTAACACGTCTGCATTGTATTCGTGAGGTCCGGATTCGATCTCAGTTGTCGTCTGTCCTCGCTTGGGTTTCTCGTAGTTTCCCAAGACCTTCCTGAAGAGGTCGTCCATCGAATGCACGGTGTTCAGATGTTCCTCTTTCCTTTTGTAAGGTCCCACGTTGTTGCCTGCACTCATTTTGACGTGTGAAGTCTGGATATGTGACCACCCCATTTCCACTTCAGCCTCTGTGCTTTCAACGGATCAGTCATGTCTCTCCTCTCTCGTCACTGCAACGTATTCTGCCACTCATAAATATATTTGTGATCATGCGCTCCATTTCCCTTTGGAATCTTTGGAGCACTAAATGAATTTTAGATTCCAAAACTATTTTCAATTCAGAGCTATTGTTATTTTTTTCTTATTGGTGGTTTGAAATAAAACTCGAAGATAAATATGATATATTTTGTGATAATTTAAATAATTTTCAGAACATGGGAGGGGTGATAGTAGGAGAAAGAAGAATTAAGTACATAAGATTTACTGACGATATGGCGTTGTTAGCAGAAGAGGAGATGATACTAAGGGATATGCTACTGAAGCTAAATGACAGCTGTGAGCAGTATGGGATGAAGATAAATGCAAACAAGGCGAAGACCATGGTTACTGGAAGAAAAATAAATAAGATAAACCTGTGAATTCGAAATGAGGTAGTAGAACAAGGGGACAGCTTCAAATACTTGGGGTGTACTATAAGAAGTAACATGAGTTGTTGCCAGGAAGTCAAAAGGAGGATAGCAATGGCAAAGGAAGCTTTTTAATAGAAAAATAAC